>DVZN01001251.1:0-10521 GCA_018237365.1 Caria ino melicerta
AGGGATACAATTTTCGTCGCCGGAAGATGCGCTGTCAGCGTTTGAGCAGGCTGTATATGAGGTGTCTGCGGCGGAATGGAAAGTGTTTCGAAAACTAGTTTAGATGCATGAAACTTTGTATTGAGGCTGGTGGAGAATACTTTGAAAAGATTCAATAAAAATATACTTATCTATAGAACATTTCTTTTTATTTTTGCAAAATTTTCTGAATGTCCCACGTATATATGGTGCAAATACTATAACGATAGTACGAAATCCAACCCTGCTCTGGAGTGACTTACTAAAAAGATGCAACCTCAAAGAAAAGAGTGAATACATCAGTAACTCCGTGGTTTGCAAACTAAATCCTTAACTTCAGAGTGATTTGAGATTTCGTTGATCGAAGCGGGATAGCGGAAAACGAATAATACTTTTATGAGGGAGTAAAAACGAGAGCAAACCACTATTCGAAATGAAAGAATAATAGCATTGAACTTTAAACTGTACGCGAAAAATCATACCTTATAAATATATCGTTAAGATATTTTTTAATATTGTTAGTTAATATTGATAGATAATAATAAATGTAAGCGTTCATTGGTCGGCGCCGGAATCGCACGCACGGCACGCAACGGATTACACGGACTTTGATTTTCATACATTAGAAATGCCGGCCTATACGGCCGGCATTTTCGTTTTTTCGTTGTATGAACATACGTGCGATGCGTCTAGCGTCGGCTTATGAACGCGAACATTAAAGAGATGAGATTTTTTTTTTGACTGTTTAAATAAGTCATTACCTAGTCGAAATTCGAAAATTTGCAACTTACATGTACACGATTCACAAGTTTTTCTAGAGACTACTAAAATTTTATATTTTTTTAAAAGTTATTCTTACCTCTTCTGGTACCTACGTTAGGGAAAAATTATGAAAATAAATTTTTATAATACTCGCATACACTGTCAAGAAAATTCGGACACCATGAAATTAGTCAACATTTTAGTTTTGTTCTGTTATTAGTGTCGTTTTCTCTAAAAACATGGGATATCACGAAAGACAAAAATTTTAGAAAGATTTTTATCTTGTTACACCAAAGAAGTAATTATAACTTCTTATGTCAGTAGGACATGGTTATTGTGTATAATTATTTTTATTTTACAATCACTATCAATATACAAATTTCTGAATTACTTTCTCTCCTTGTTTTTAAAATTATTAATTTTGTAAATAGGTCCCTACATATTTCACACTAACTGTTGTACGCGGCTTCGCATGCTTTTTTATTTACAATAAATATACAAAGTAAGATTTAAGACCATCATTATCAGTCCCATAAACATCTCCACGCGACTAAATTTGAATCAACTCTACCCCATCTTAATCCACCCATGCAACCCGCCACTCTCAACCCCTCCCCAACTTTCCCCATCCCTCCCCAACTTCCCAAGTAATCCTTATCGCCTCTTCGACGGGACCCCTAAATTAAATTGGATAAAAGTAGCCTAGAACCTTTATGTTCCAAGGAAGGTTATAGGTTACTTTACTTTCTTATGTGCTAGTCGAATTTCGTGACGATCAGTCCAGTTCGATTACTTCTTTAATAAGAGCAAATTTTTGCAGGTACATAAGAAAAATATACAGAGTTGAAGTCAAATGAAACAAACATTACATGTTATTCGAATAAATCGTATAATCATATAAAAGCATCGACAAACCATCAAATAAATTAAACGCACACAAAGAATTTGAAATAGCTCAAGACTAAAATATGTACTCAGAATTAGATTCAATGAGATCAGTCCCAAACTGTTTTGAATTAGATAAAACTGATCGAAAAGTACACGGGCTTTTAAAATCGTACCATGGTATTGCGTACCAATTACAATGGATAATGTTAGTCGCCATACAGTCTCCAAAACAAGGTGTTGATAGTGGTTTTAAGTTTAGAACAGAAGTTGAAGAAACAGATGCTGGTAAATTTGATGATGTCGTGTGGAAATACTCTAATGGTAAGGAAAATGTTTATAATTTTTTACAATGTAAACACAGATTAAATTTAACAGAAAAAATAACATTACATGAATTATTGAAGAAAGACGTAAAAAGGGGAAGAAATAATCCATTTAGTTTACAAAAATATTTTTATTCATTTAAGACAAATATAAAAGAGCGAGACAATATAAAAAGTAATAGTTATAAAGATGGTATAATTGAAAATCTTATTATAGCAACAAACATTTATTTTGAAGACAATGTTAAAACTAGTTTAGACTTGATTCCAGTAAAACATGCAGTTATTAAAGCATTACAAAGAAAAAATTATATATGTGGCGAAAACCTGCAATGCTGGAAAATTAACAAAAATAATATTTCTTTTAAAGTCAAAGGAAATTTAGAAGAGACATACGATTTAATTAAATTAGCCAAACAATTAGGAGAGCATATTTGGAATCATAAACCATTTACTTTGCCCGATAATTTAAAATCATACTACAAATCACTTTATGCCAACATTGTTGATAGGGCATATAACAGGCTATCAGACAATTTCATTAATGGCAACAACTTATCAAAACAAGCTGAATATTTACGACAAGCTTTTCTGCAAGAAGAATTTGAAAATAAAAGAATTACTTATAATATTTGCAACAACAAAGTTATACCTCATCCTGGTGAAATTGCGAAGATATTATCAGAACTTCTTAGATACTCTCATAATAATATAGTAAAGATTAAAAGACGTTCAAAGGTCATAATAGATAATATTGATGCGTTATCAAATTATATTTTTATAGAAGATGATGGAATAAAATTTAATTATGAATTTTGGATCGATAGTGATAACGATCTTCCCAATGATAGTATAAGATTTTTTAAGAACATTTTACTACAAAATCTTCAAATATATGGTCTGATAAATACTGAAGATACACCTATTAGTGTTGCACAAAAAATGGAGAGTTTTAGGTTTGATATTAAGAATTTTAGAACTTGTCGAAAAGAATTAGTCAATGAAACTTCATTTTGGAAGTTTGTTGCAACTTATGATAAATTTCAATTGGACGGTTTCGAAGAAAATACTACTGCAGAAGTAAAAGATCTTCCAAATTATTGTTTAAGTGACATATGCAATGATATTAATATATTTTTAGACTTGTTAATATTCATAGTAGGTTGTTCCAAGAAACATCTTAATTCATTTATTACAAAGGAAATAACAACAAATATTGAGCTCATGGATAGTGAATATGTGGCCTATGCATTTCGTGCTGAAATAGCTAAAGCCTTAGATTTAACAGAGATAGATTTTATTTCGGATTCTAATGGAGTTTCTCTATTTATAAATAAAGCGAAAAGATATATAAATTATTTCACGCTGTTCGGCCCGACTTTAGAATATAGAATTAAAATTGATTCGCTTGGAATTACATTTAGTAGACAAACAATTAATAAATTTAAGTTACATAATTTTACATCAAATACAAGTAAACAAATTCTAATATTAAATGCTGTCCATGTTAAGTTGAGTGCCATAAAATTGTTTCAAACGTTAAAACGGATACCTGAATTTTAGTACAACGGTGCGTATATCTTTTTGCAAATGAATACTGTGTTACACCTTCAAGATCTAGTTATTGATGCTTTTAACAACAATTGTAATCTATTAGTTATAGAATTGGAAAAAACAACAAATATATGTAATTTTAAATTAGAAGAGCTTTTTAAAAAAATATCAAATATTATATATCTAAAAAATAATAAGAAAATTATCATTATTAATAGTGAAAACAATTATTTTACTCAAAAATTTAAAGAAAATAATCATAAAGTTCAATACATAGAAGTATTTGACAAACTCAATAATATTATGAATTTAACAAAGAGATCAAGGGAATATGTATTACAAAGCACACAAGTTTTGTTCCAAGGACAAGAAATAAATTTAAACATATTTCTATCTGAAAATTTTAAACATTTAGTTAAAAACAAGATACTTTTTAAAGTAATTAATGAAAATAAAATTCATGTAGGTGAAGGAATCGTAGACTTTGAGGAAATACAAAAATATTATATACCTAGAACTTTCCGTAGAAATATTGTTATAAAGATATCCGTTCTTAAAGAAGATGACTATTTTGCAATTAATAATATAAATCAGATAGAGCTAAATAAGAAACTTCATAAATTAAAGAACCGAAACGATTACATTATCATTCATCATAACGATACATATTTGAATAGCGCAGGTAAAACAAAATTTATCATACTAGACAACGAGATCGCACATCAACAATTTTCAAGCTTATGCAGTAATTTTCCTCACGCAACAATTCATTGGTTAAAATATGATGACGAACATTTTATTTGGCAAAACTCGCAAGGATCTCTTGATAATTTACGTGGACATTTATATGACAGAAAATTTGAAAGCGAGAAAACAGAAAATACTTTTGTTGATGAAATAAAATTAAAAAAAGCTATAATAATATCAGCCGAACCTGGAATGGGTAAATCTACTGTCGTAACAAAAATAGCATCGTTATTGAAGGTTGATATGGTTATTTGGGTTGCAAGAGTTAATTTATTACAATTATCAAATACTTTCAAAAGACTTATTAACGAACAATTCGCTATAGAATTTCTTTATAGGGCTGCTAATTTTACTTTTTTTAAGTATGACAATGATAATTCACAATTTAACGACATAATAAGAAATACATATATGCAACATGGCCAATTATCTCTAGGGCGCAAAATAAAATCCCATTATTTATTTGAGATAGAAGTTTTCAATTATTTATTTAATACAGGTAAAGTAGTAATTTTATTAGATGGATTTGATGAAATATGTTCAGTTCATGAACATAGCGTCCTTAAACTTATACAAATTTTAAAAGGCACTAAAGTAGCAAATATTTTAATTACTACTCGGCCTTATAACATTGTCCAAACTTTGGAAAATGTGGTTACTGATTTTGCATACATATTAAAACCATTCGACTTGAGGGAACAAAGTGATTTTTTGATATTATATTGGAAATACAATCTTCAAATACATGACATAAATGAAGAACGTGCAAAACTTTTTATAAATGTATTACTAAGTGAATTTTCGCAGGCTACCGGTGACTCGGACAGGGATTTTGTAAGTATACCATTACAGTTACGCATGCTTGCTGATAGTTTCCAAATCATATTCTTTGAGTTTTATAATTCTACGGCACACAAACTTAATAATTTATACAAAATAAAAATAAAAGCCAAAATGGATTTAATCCAATTGTACGAAGATTTCCTTAAAACTAAATTTGAAAAAATCCGATTTCAAGAAAAAAAGCCTGGATCCGATCCTGAAGATGCTGACATGCATCAAATCAAAAATCGAGAATATAAAAAATTCATCCGAGATCATCGATATTTAGCGGTATATACGTTATTTAGTCGTAATGAAAATACAAAGATACTCCCTAAAGCCGATGAACAAAATGTAAAACAAAAATTGTTAAAAAACATAAAAAAGGCGAACGAAAAAAATGGTGTTATATATGGTGTTGTCAACGATTTTCCTATATTCATTCACCAAACTTTTGTCGAATATTTTGCATCAAGCTATTTTTGGGATAAATTTAAAACATCAAAAATAAAAGAATTTAAAAATAATTACCTTAAAAATGTAATATTGAAACCCCTTTTTTCCGGGGAATACGTTCAAACCTGCAGATTTTTTTATTTAATGGCCAAAAAGAATTTTTTGGAAAATAAGAAGATTCTATTTAAAGCAAAAAAAATGTCTTATTTACTTGAATGTATTATAAATAGTGTGAAAGCTGTATACGATGAATACGAGAATGGCGGAACTGATAATCGCTATGGTACTGAAGAATTATACGATCCACGTAAACTAGGATCTATATTTTCTATTAGGGATTACGTACCATGTATTAAATTATTATTCAAAATTATTGAACACTACCTGCAATACGATAAATCGGAAAACAGTGAGATAAAGAGAATAATAAAATGTGATCATACTATTAATTTACTAAGAATGGCTGCAGAAGTTGGATGCCTAAACTTTACAAAGTTATTCATAGAAGTGGGACATTGGGGGAATCATAATTACGAGAAAGAGCTGAACCGAAAGAAATGGTATTTTACCCCTTTGTGGCTTGCTGCTAAAAACAATCATTTACAAGTCGTTAGTTTTTTGAAAAATGTATACAATCCTCAGTGGCTTGATAAAGATAAAAAGTCTTTAAAACAACGTGTGTTTGCTGTTAATGAGTCTAACGTTTTAGACACTTGCTTAACCCTACGCATACTAGATGGTAGTACTTTTAAACACTTAAATCATAAAAGACGGTTACCTTTGATTCTAGCTCTAGAAATGCAATGTCCAGCTAATTTAATAAAAAAATTAATCACAATGACTGATAATTATGTTATCAATGAATTTGAAGGAGAGGGCGAACTACCGGCTCCACTAGAAATGATTTGTAATTTTCTTAGCTATGAAGATAATATGATAGAATTTGCTGTATCGAGCGGAATTTGTTTTATAGGAGTTTTGAATTTATTGTTTTATGAATACTCTCGAAATAGTTTAGAAGATCCCCTGTATTATTTCATGTATACGCATCGTATCAAATCTTCTTTCTTTACAGATAAAGAATTTTTAAACTTACTCAACTTGATTAAAATTCTGTTAAAATCAGGAGTCCCCTTCAATACAAAATGTATCAGGTATAATAAATTTACAATACAATATTCCGAGGGTATACATCAAATACATACACTTTTTAGTTTGTTACAGAACAATGTCAGGCCATTGGATACTATAGCAAAACTATGGATAGAAAATTTGCCTAATGTAAGATATAAAATTGATTTTTCGCAAAATCAAATTTGGTTAGAATATGGGAGCAGTTGGAATAGCTTAACGCTAATACCTCTAAATTTACAGGAACTTCTTAGTACACTATCGTCAAATAGAACGGAAGACTATCTAAAAAAGTTGTTATCTTATCTTGGTGAGGCAAATGAAGAAATAGAAATATTTAAAGTAAGTCGTGCCAATAAGACATGTTCTGACACACTAACAAGCTATGAGGAAATGTTAAAATATGATTTTAATATAAAATGTAAAAAACAAAAGTTAGAAATATTTAAATCGTTTGGAAAATTAGAAATATTTTTATTGGAAAGAATACTATCATATTATACTAAGCAAGATTACAAAATTTTAGATGCATATAAAGAAATATCAGCATATACACAAAAAGCAGTCAAATTATTGAAATGGATGCGTGTTAAAGAAAGTGAAAATATCACAGTTTCAACAGAGGAAATATTTGAAGCGTTAAATTTAAGCAACATCAAAACAAGTATTGAATATGGACACCTGGTCGCAAAAATTAACCAAAATGACAGTACATATTTTTTGCATCAATGTTGGTCATATTTTAGTTATGTAAGTGAAAAGAAGATTGCAGAATCTATTCAGTCAGTAACGAAGTATAAAAATGTATCATCACAAATATATTTATTACTACATAGTCTTTGTGTACCTTTTACTGATTTTATGTATGCTGTATTCGCTGAAGACTATAACAAAATGAATTCAGTCTTAAATGATATTGAAACTTGTTATAAAAAATCTTTTATTAACGCACAGGCTTCTAAGTATGGTTCACCATTGCACTATGCTGTCTATAAAGATAACGTAAGATTAACCGATTTTCTTTTATCTCATGGAGCTAATCCAAACTGTAAATTAGAAGGTCTCGGTATTTCAATGTCTGAATCAGTAGAAGAAGAATCAAGAAATGCTAAAGACGTCGATGATTGTAACGAATATTATAAGGGATTTTCTCCTCTTCATCTTGCAGTTACAAAAGGCAACCTAGATATCATCCAATTACTAATAAACTATGGAGGTGATAGCAACATCAAAAATTATTTTAGAGAGACATCTTTACAAATAGCTCATAAAAAGTTAAGTCAAAATCAAAATGCTTATGAAAAAATAATTAACATACTTGAAATGAAATATAAAGATAGATCCAGTAAATTATCGGATTCTCGTATCGGATTTCTATCACAAGATATTGATACGTCATATGACATTTACCCTAGTACTAGCAGTAATGAAAGGAAAAGAAAGGCAGAAAATATGTTAAATTAAAGTAATATCCTAGGTTTTATTATAAACTTATTCATTGGAGCTAGCAAATTGTTTCCAAAAGATTGAGATCTACAAACACCTACAAACAAGTTATTTTGACTGCTATGTGTAATAAACATTTGAAACTTTTAGATCTCTAATGCCCATTTGTGTCAAGTATAGAGTTAAATATTATAGTTTAGTACTGTGTGGTAAGTTATTTTTCTAAATGCAAATGAGCTCATCTAGGTTGTCTCCTATCTTACAAGTTCATTATTTAACTTCGAGTCAGAATTTAACTTTAACTAAATACAGCTAACACAAGACTGGTTCAAGTGGGCATAAAAGTGTCAAAACCACTTGGATAGGAACACTTCTAGAAAGAAATTTAAAATTATTTAAAAACTTAATTGCATATAGTTTAAAGTTGTAGGTACCCGGGGAGACCTATGTTGACATTCCATGACTAAATCGCCCGTGTATTATCCTAGGGTGGGGTCAAAAGTCTCCGAAACCGGCGTGTATGTATGAAGAGAGTAATGAATGTGGAGGAAGCTAGGCATTTTTGTCGGAATCGTGACAATGGCATCGAGTGTATCTCTCGAGTCTCGAAACTCTCTGGCTACTTTGTAAGGGACTTGGCGCGAAGATATGTATGTGTGTAACAATTATTTTAGAACGCAATTCTATTATTTATGTATCTTTAAACTATTATCAATATTTATTTATTATTATTGAAATATAAGAATATTTTATACTAAAAATTAGTTATTTACAATAAAAGACAACTAATTAAGAAATGAATTAAAAAAATATTATTAATATGAATAATAATTATAAATTTAAAAACAATTAATTAAAAAATATTTAACTAATTTTCTATTTGATTCCCTCCCTCATATTTCAGTATTAATAAGCCTAAAGTATAATTAGACCATTTAAGTTTTTTGTAAGTGAAAATTTGTAGGTACGGAGTTCCGGGTAACACCTATCTGTAATGCTTCTTACTATTACTAAATCCATTCACTTGGAATTATTTTTCTCCTTATTACATACCTAGGTATTCTATTACCTAATGTGATTAAAACAAATATGGATTCTTATTTACTTTAAGCCATAAAAAACTTGTTACAGACCGTAACAAACTGCCAACTAATAAAAGACACGGAGCTTTGTTCGAAGCCCACCCCGCTAAAAATATCGCCGCCGTTGGATCAATATATTAATCAAAGCACACAAACGTGCTGTTTGGTGCATTCTTGATCAACAAACGAGGCCTTGGCGGACCGCCAAACATTCACATTAAGCCCGCATAGTGCCCTGACAGGGGGGCCCCCATTAATAAGCGTCGTAACACTAAATTAGCTAACTGATGCATCAGATAATGTTCTACAGTCGTGTTCCTATATTATGATCATGCCTTTCTACTAAAACAACTCATCTATACAAAAAGATGGAATTCAAGCGTGTGTTTATAAGAACGAAAGTAATAACTTTGTAGTGAGTGCGTGTAAAAGGACGTGTAAAATAAAACGAAGTAGATTTTTTTTAAATGGTCTCTGGCTTCTGTCCGTCGGTTCCAAGTATTTTCTAAAATAGCTGTGTCGATTTTGATAAATATACTGAAGTTACAGATAGTAACGTATGTTGCTACTATATTCTATTTCTATTTTTAATCTCCGTCAAAAAGAACGTTTCTTTAAGCTAGACGTCTCTCTCTCTCTCTCTCTCTCTCTCTCTCTCTGTGAGTGTGTGTATCTCAGTCTTTTTGTCTGTGGCATTGTAGCTTCTTCTAAAAAGTGGACTTATTGTGGTAAGGTTTTTTGTTTCAAAGTTCTCATGATCGAGATCGTTCTTAGTTCTAATTTATGAAGGTATATCTCCAGATATTCAAGGTCATCAGCTTATTTGTTCGTATCGGAGAATATTTTTTTTGTTTATAGAAAAATAAATAAGGCATGATGATAAAAAGTTAAATCCATGAAATATCTTAAAAAACGGAGACGAAATTGCGGGAAACAGGGAGTTCATAAAATTATTTAGCTTCTCCCTAGCGATATAGTGTTGAGCGGCAACTTGTCTGAAAAAGTTACTAACTTACTTATTCCTGAAGTTAAACCATCACTGTTTGACATTATCATGATCCAGTATGGAGGGCGGGGAAGTCGTAAGGCATTGGCAAAATGGGTCGGGCTCTCGTTGCAGAATAGACATCATGCCAGAAAGTGTCAATCATGTTAAATTTTGACTTGACTGTATGGTATACTTTTGGTCACAACATGCAACCATAACATGATTTTATGGATCGCCTCTGTGGTCTAGTGGTGTCGGTGTTCGACTTTGACGCGAGAGGTCCTGGGTTCAATTCCTGGGTCAG
>DVZN01001252.1:0-10521 GCA_018237365.1 Caria ino melicerta
CCGAAGTGGCGATAGGCTTACCACCTATCACATCATGGGCCCTAGTACTTTGGCTAATCGTGGGTGTTCTAGTATATAGACTGGACTTACGATTCGTGGAGATACTAGCACACCTCTGCGGGGATAATAGGCGTGAAGATACTTACTGAAATATATTCTTTATGAAAATGTGAAACAATTTTTATAATCGGCCTGTTAGTTTTCGTTTTTATCTATTACAATCAAATAAATCGTTCCTTTTCATATTATTAGTGCAAAACAAATAGGTTTGACCCTAAACTCCACTCACACGCCACATTTATAACATACGAAATCCAGTTCTTTTATTGTCTCCATTATAGCGGCGGGAGTTATTTCGGGACGCTGGCTGGAGTTTATCGCGGATCATGGATTCTATATAAACCGTTGCCTGCATATTGCATTCCACTCGAAAGTAATGACTGCCTCTAACTCATTCTAGAATGTTCTCGAAATTTCTCGAAGCATTTGGAATTTGTGCGCGAAATCCCGCCCGGAACCGCTCACGTTCATTACGTCGCGTCGTCTAGCTATGAAGCTTCGCAAGAAACTTAGTTCGTTTGAAGTGCTTTGTAGACGTTTTATGTAATGTAAATTTACTACAGTAGCAAGAACTTTCATAGATATTGACGGTTTAGCAAAAAGTATTGACTTAGATTGGAAACTATAATAATTAATCAGTGTTCAATGTATCTATCTGTTCCTAATAATATTGTAAATATATGCTCTAATCATTATTTCACGTCAAGTCGGAGTGGTGTCTTTATGTTGTTTTTGATAGGTATATAGTTATAGATGTCATTTAGATACGGTGATGGAAAATTGTTGGTCCGGGTTCCTTCGTAAAATTGATTATCAGCTTTCCTGCCAGGAAACTCGTCAAAGGCGGGCAAAGTCTTACGGGCACTAACACCGTCACCCGTTAGGTGGAAGAGGAGAAGCACTGACGTTATGGTGGTAGCAATAAGTAGGTGGAACCGATTCGGGTGAGCCGTTTCGAAACTCTACTACCTAGTGAAAGGTCATGGTGTGACTGTAAACCTATGCTCGATTCTTTCGAGCTATCGGGTAGACATTTTAGTTTATAAAAAAAGATACATACTTTTGAATTTACGTATAATATGTATTGGTAAAGATATTTACCTCTTATGCCTATGTTAGTCTCTGAATCATCCGAAGTCGTACATAAATCAAATACAAAGGGGTTAAAACTGTATAAATTATTCCGCACTCGAGCAAAACCCTTATCCAATTTGATAAATCAAAGCACAGACAATGAAATAAATACGATGAACGATGTACCCTTTGCGTCCAGACACAGTGAGCGCGAAGTAATTGCTAGCGATATCTGGCTACAAATTATTGTCAAAATAAACACGGCTTATCCTGGTGCGGTTCCTAAAACGCAATCCTCTAATGGCCCTAATGGCGTACCATTAATAATTCGCTGAATATCGGCTTGGTTCGATCGGGGATCGTAGCGTTGTGTCGGATTCATTCACTTCGAGCTTTGAAAAATTGGTTCGATTCAATCAATCAGTTTCAATGTTCAGAAATTCATGTTGCAGGTATATGTATTATGCTTAAGAATAGTACAAATTTTCTGTCACAAAGCTATTTTTTTTACAAACCAGATTTTTCGAAATATAATAATAAAAACATGATTAACATAAATTCACGAAAGTAACTTGTGCCCGATTGGCGACGGACTTGCCACCCGTCACATCTTGGGACCTAATATCGTGGGTGCGTATTAGTATGTACCTCCGCCTACCCTTTCGAGGATATATAGGTGCAACGATATTTTAATTAATTTTTCTTTATTTCATTACGTAAAACGTTACATTTTATTACACACTAGCTGTTGCACGCGACTTCGTACACACGTTAAGTGAGTGCTGGGAACGAAAGATTTTCCGTAATAAAATTATTTCTTGCCCGGTCTATGAGCTACTTATACACAACATTAGTTAAAACTCCGGTCAGTAGTTTTTACGTGGAATATGAATAGACAGACAAAATTTTAATAAGTCTCATTTTAGGTTCTATATCATGTACACCATAATTATCAATCTGTGTTTTTAAAACATATATATTACATGTACAGATTTAGTTTAATTACTGTTTTATTATATGTACCTATATTTAGATATTTGAAACAACAAACATGCTGATGCCTGGATGACAGTAATACAATATGCTGCAAATAAATGCCCAACATCATTACTCATCAGGTCAGCAAAGAAACTGACTTGTTGCCGGTTTCAATAATCTATCTATCCTTGATTTTGACTCCTTCGCTTTTTGATATGGAAAATTGAAGATAGCGCTATATCGACAGTAGGCAATAGAATAGATAGATTATTATAGTACCGGCCGTAAGTTAAATAAGTTTCGTATGTACTCTCACACACTCCATCCTCCCACTTGTGTCCATTTGTATTCGAAACGCCATCACTCTTGCACATATCTAATTTGGAGAAGTCGGCCTCATTTTGTCACAAAATTAATTTCGTTTGGTGTAATTGGATTGTGGTTGCAAAAACACGGCTATGCGGGGTAGCCGTATCGAGGTGGAAATTTCGACGGACCTGAAATTGTTTTATTTTAATTTTCCTGCGGGGAATGTCCTGTAATCACGAACGCGCAGGTTCCTTTGATTTACGCGACTCGTGTTACGTTGGTCATTTTTTGTATAATTACAGTTATACTTCTTAATAAATCTTCATCATTATTTCAGCAATTTTTTTTCTATAATTTGCAAAGGCAAATGGATTGCGTGATGGTAAGAAATACGCTTTGTCTATAAACATCAAACGTGCTACTTACCGAATAAACCACCGCACCTGCCAATAGTCAGCTAAATACTTCTTGTTTATCTCAATACTATAATTCTGTCTTTATACCACCTTTGCTTAATTATTTTCACTACAGGTAAACGAGCAAGCGGGTTGCCCGATGTTAAGTACTACCGCCAATCAATACCAGGGGTATTAAAATTGCTTTGCCAACCTTTTAAGAATTAGTAAGCTCTTTTTTTGTAGGTCCCAATGTTACATTTCTTCGACTCGCTGATTATGACCGCCACCTTACCTATCCTGTCTTCATAGTATCTGTGCTTGCTGTTTTCTTGCCGTAGCTTAATTTTTAGATGAGATTTAAAATCAAGCAGACTATAGTCTGCCTGTTTGTACTCCAATTTTATAAATAATCAAACATACTTATATTTAAATTTTTACAAAAATGAAAGTTCAATTTAAGGGAAATTGGCGTCAAATGTAACAAAGCCGCTTTGTAGATTTGTGACTCGCCCAGCCACGACGGACGTTGATTGATCCGAGCCGCGGGGACTAATTAGTGGGAAGCCTGATGATGTATCAAACTTAAAGAAATACAGTCCACTATAACGCTTTCCTGCCAGGCAGCTCGTAACAGACGAGCGTATGCTAAATAGATCTGTATTTAAATTTTTATATGAGGATGTGTGAATAAGCAATAAGTAGGTGAGTAAATAAAAGTGATTAATAAAAAAAAGAAATCTATACACACAAATACAATTGAGGTGTTTGTTTGTGGTACATCTAATTAGTAGATTTTAATGCATATAATTCAATGCATATGGAAGTATAAACGTACATACTACATATTATAATGAATCATTTTTTTAAATATTTTTGTTTGTACATTAATTTTATCTGTTTCGACTAATCTGCGAAACGGCTGGAATGAATTTGATGGAAATGATATCTGAGACTGGAATATTAAGCATTGTGCTAATGTAAGTTTACCGCCTACCTCATTCAAATCGAAACAGGTAACGACCCGAACTGACGTTATGGTGGTAGGAATAGGTTACTAGTTTTCTGATTGAAACCCATTTAAAATATAATCCATTTTACATATTGTCTGTAAAGTTAAAGCCACATTTACATTTTGTAACAACACTGTTTGTTGTAACACGTGCACTATACACTAATTTTAAAACGTTGTCATATTCAACCTTTTCAATCTTGCGGATTAATTTAACTAGATTACTTATTACCATAAAAAAGATTCCTTTAATCCAAATCAAAGAAGTAATATTGGAAAATAAAAATTACCAATCAGAGCAGCTAATTGGAATTGCAAAATGTAAAATCTCCGGGAGGCAATCGGAATTGCAAAGTACAACCTTTGTTGAGGTCACGCTACGTTTGTAATCGTATTTGAGACGCTACTTTCCGAAGGGATTTTTGTCTTGTTTGGGTTCCATATATGTCGTATGTATATCCCTCAACCAGCCCTAATGGCTGGACATGAGACATGTGAGCCGTGAAAAATCAAACTTAAAGTTAACGCGAACAAAAGATACAACCGTTTATATTTTGTATTTTGATTCACAAGGGAATCGATGCATAGGTATGTCATTGACCTAGAATCGTGAAATTTGACAAGAAGCTTTTTATTATAGAACATTAGATAAACCCCTAAAAACCGTAAATATCTAGTTCGAGGCCGAAGTAATTGTAAACCTGATGTAAATGTTGGCCCAGGGACTGCGGGTCCAATAGGCATACCTCCGGTGTTGATGTCACAAAATCTCCTATAGCTGTCTCTTGAAAGTTATAGCAAGACATACAACATTTATCATGTAATGGCGCAGACTGCTTCACACCACTAAAGTTTAGTTATAGCGATAACTTAAAAATTATTTAGTCACTAAACTGTTTTTAAGTTATCGCTATCTACCTTCAACTCATAGAAAAAGAAAGAGACGAGATGAGTTTAGTGGTGTCAAATTGGTATGTTCTAAACTTTGTATACTTAACGTTGAAATATCTTTAAAAGATCGTATCTTTAATAGGTCCCGTATCTTTTTATTGTTATATGGTTCAAAGGAGATAGTAATAACTTTTTTTTATAATATTGAACAGACGGATTTCCTGATGGTAAGAAATTCACGCCGCCCAGACACCAAAGGTGGATAGGTCTCATGCAAAAGTAAGTTTATCGGCTACCTTAACCTCTAAACCGGAACATGTCAACGGCAAGCACTGACGTTAAGCCGACAGGAAAAGGTAAGGCGGTGATATTATTGTTCCCGGGCGAGCCGCTGCGAAGCTCTACCACCTAGTAAGAGATCGGTGTTAGTGAAAGTAAGCCTATGCTCGCCGTTTACTTTACGTTACGTTTTTGCTCAGCAGGAAGGCAGATGGTCTTTTCTGCAAAGAAGCCTGGACTTAAAATTGATTTAGATAACACGCAGGAGGATCACCGCCAAAGACTTTTTTGCAATTTGTTGCGGTTGTGTCATATTGTGTTATCTCTCTCTGTTTTTCTTCAATATTTTTTTCTTGTCGGTGGAACAAAAGGACAATAATTCCATAACAAGAATCTTCGTAATGTGGTGTGGTGATATTTGCCCCCCCCCCCGCTGTTTTCCGTTCAAGAGCCGTACAAATGTCCTCTTTCAGTAATTATAGTTTCATGGTAAGTTAAAACATGCATAAGCACTCTGATATTCTCTACTCTATTCTATACTCTGTTATGTAAATCAGTATACCGTGAGATGCATCCTTTTATACTTGCATTAAAATCTTTGTAGCCACAAAGATTTTCCTAACCCTAAGGTAATTTATATGTAAATTGTGGACCCGACTCAGATACGGTAAGAAAATGAACGCTGGAATGGCGAATGTGATTAAACATGATGTCGACTTGTCTCGATGACCATCATTAATGTACACTGACCACTATACATATAAAATCCTTTGTCCAAATGACTGGCGGATCAACGCACAACCTAAACAACTGGTGCCTTACTCTCGACGATGGCTTCGAGTTGTAAATCGGATCAAGTTTACTTCTAATTTGCGTCAAATCTTACTCCTAATTCGAATTCAAGAGTAAGAATTGACGCAAATTGATAACAAACTCGATCCGATTTAGAACTTGAATCATTGGAGAGAAGCATCTGATCGTAGAGGCCTGAAACTTGAAGGATGTGTTTTTTGTATGACATTGAAAATTGATGAAACTAATCGAGAAAAAATACATGAACCTCCTCCTTTTTTCAAGAGTCTGTCTATTTATTTATAATATCCGAAACAACTGGGCCCATTTTGACGGTACTTTGCTGGTAGACAGCTGTATTTAAAAGTAGTGCTCTATGTCATTTTTGCTACTAGCAATATGGAAAGTGGTTTGTAAAGTACTGCAATTTATAAACAAATAAATAAATATACAAATATTGATCGTTTAATAGTACAGGATAGAACAAAAAGTCTTATAATGAAATAATACGTCGGTGTTTTAATTTTTAATTTAGACCTATCACTTATAATGATTTCGCAAAAGATATGCCTTACTTCGCAAATATAAGGGTACTTCAATAAAAATTACGTAGCATTACGACGAAACAGAGTTTCTAATATACAGAGACCTCATTATATTTAATCGTACCTTCTGATGTTTCGAAAAATAAGCTGACTTCGCTACGCAAAATTAGTAAGCTTTTTACGTAGGGTTGCTGCTTTTATTTCGGTAATAAAGAATTAGGAGAATTCGAGTTTATTAGGGGTTTTAATGGAGTTTGCATTAATTTAACATTTTATGAAAGTAAATAATACTCTTTAGGATTTTTACTTTGACGTACGGAATTTTAGATGAATGTTGATAAACTTTTTGAAGCTACCTCTACTTTGGCAGCTAATTTTTTGTGTTGCCAATACCCATTTATAGTGGTAACTGTTTTCCATATCGCAATCGGTCGTAAAACCTGGCCTTTGTTGGGGATGACGGTTTAACTTTCAAGGTTAAGTGTCCAAAATTGGCAAAGCATAAAAAGGTATCCAACGTCATAGTTTCCAAAGGCCCCATGTTTAAACCGCCTTTTATAGGCGGGCATAAATTATGTTTTTTCTTAGTCAGACGCGACGATGCAATACAGATAGTTTAGACAACTTAACAAATAATATTGAAGTAATTACATAAATCAATCTAACTTAAAAAAGTTTCACCTAAGTTCAAAATAAAGATGCAGATATCTACGTTTATTACACAAATGCGTGCCTCTGTCGGAGATCAAACCTAATTTTTTATAACCCGAGCTGAAATTATTACGCTTGTCGCTAAATATTTGACTGAAAAGGAACTATGTAGTTTGTAGGCTATGATGTAGAAGATATGTATAGTGATTTGGCTTGGTGAATACTTTTATTTTAGTTGAAAGAAACCTGCTGGTCGTATTGCCTCTGTGATCGAGTGGTGTCGGTGTCTGACTGACGCGAAATTCCCAGGTTCGATTCCTGCGTCGTGCAACTTGTTTTGAGTTATTCAGTTTTTCTGAAAAAAAAACATAACATTAGCTGGGATTGGATTTGCGCGCGCGATTAACGAAGGACTCGCCACCCCTCACATCATGGGACCCAATATCGTCGGCTACTTATAGGTAAATTCTAGTATGTACCTCTGCCTAGGGTTATCGAGGATATTGGACGTGAAGGAAAGGAACACAGGAAGGTGTTTTGATTATAGAAACATGATATGAAATTTAAAATGTTACATATATGTAGAGTAATTTCTGCTATCTTAATGCCATTCTTTGCAACTTTATTGTTCTGACTTGGCTAGTTGGTAAATTTAAACATTCGGTGGTTTTTATCGACCATTTAGAGGAGAATACTGTAATTTTTCTACCCTATACTAAAATATCTTTTGTCATATTTAAGTTCCAGTATAAACTTTGCAAGATATATTAAAACCCGCACTAAAGCGGAGCTTCATTGACGGGCGAAACTTCGAGAAAACGTTCATAAAAATATTCGCTGATATGAAGTTATATGTGGAGAGCATCCCATGCTCCCAAACTCTATTGTAGTTTGTCGTAAATTTTGCCAACCCTGCTGTTTTACCTTATAGGGTTACCACAGAATAGAGTAGTAAAAGAACGTAATCAAATTCCAAATTAATCCATAAAAGATGCCAGAAAGGTACCTATTTTTATTTTAAGTATTAGAAATCTTTTATATTACCAGACATTGTGGAAATTTATGATATAAAATTAGCAACTACCCGCAGCTTTTCCTGCGCGGAAAATGTTTTGAAACGTTATAAGGTGATGCGTTTTAATAAAATACGCAACACGTCTTCTATCAATTCTGTTAAAGAATTTTGATGCAATATTTGAAGTAGATTTGAGCAAGGAATCACTTTGCCCCTTACAAAAATTGCATCCCGTTTGGTAGAATCTTAGAAAACACACTATTATCGGATGCTAAGTCATACGAAAAAACTCTCAAAGTTTCAGGTCTCTACGATTGTTAGTTTAGGCTGTTCGTTTATCCGTCCGCCATTCAGGGCAAAGTATTTTATATGTTACAGATTAAAAAATTTGCAGTCAGACATCTTGACTTTTAAAAAGGAGAGTGTTTCTATCCTTGCATGGTAATGGTTTTGCAACGGCTCGCCAGAATTTGTGCCACTGCCTTACCTTTTCCTGCCACCATGACGTCAAAGCTCACCGTTGATGTATTCCGATATTGATGAGAAGGCAGGTAAACTTACTTTTTTACATGACGCTTAACATGGCGGGCTCAGGTTTTCATCGCATCAGCATCTTTAGTGTTTTTTATCTTCCAATATTATAAAAAAAAGTCTAAAACATCCAACCAGAAACGTATTAATCTGGTCAGTTGGCAACCCTTGCGATACCCACAAGCGATAAATTGACGCTTCAAAGCGACTCGCGCTCGATTTGGCTAGATAATGCCTGTGTAATGATTCGCGCTGATTGGTTTGTGGAATTATTACTGTTTCCACAATAATAATACAAAAGGACCTTTAATGTGCGGGATTTTCGAAATTTGTGATTTCAATAGCTCGACTTAGTATCGTAGTCAGGGATGTAAATTAGTTAATTTATTATAAAGTTCATTTGTTTTCGTCGCCTTAAATTTGTTGGTCCGTCTATTGCATTTTAAATTACAACCGTCCACGACGTACTCACCCATTCGTGCAAGTGCACCGTAGTATTTGTGAAAGTTTCTCATTTTTAGTGGCACCTTGGTTTTAACATTTCTTTTTATTTTTTCACACGTATGACGAGTGTACCAAAAATATCCAAAATGTGATAAGTAAAATATCAATTAATTTATTTTTATTTGGCAACACATTTGCATTGATTACAAAGAATAGGTATATTAAATACATATAATAATTATATTATTGGAAACTAAACATGCAATTTATAATAGCGACGATTTTATTATCGAAGTAGTATTTAATATCGTAGTGGATTATTTTTATAATATTAGAAAGCAAATAGACGGATTCCCGATGGTATATGGCCGAGGCCTAACATCCCGGCGTCAGGTTGGCAACGCACCTTTACCACCTTTGGTGTCTATAGGCGGCGTGAGTTTCATACTATGAGGAAATATGTACTTGTTTGCCTTCAATATTATAAAAAAAAATCAAAACGCGAACAAACTCTCGGGCAACAGTAAATTATAGCACACAGAGCCTCTATTATCTCAGATAAGATCCTTATCTAATCCGTTTCCTTGTTGTGTAATCTACATTAAGCAGGAATGTGATACAATGCCTTACGGAATTCAGGCAGATAGATCTTAATTTTGTTGAATTTGCCATCTTAACAGTTTTAGTGTGTGTAGGGATTACTTAAATCGAATTTAAATGAACCCCAGCAAAGGCTTATCTCATAAAGCTCTAACGTAACGCTTGCAATATACCGGATGTGATTCGCCGCCATTTTCCTCGTTAGCGACAGAGGATGTGACGTCAGATCGCGTACAATGTTGCGGGTTAATCTACACACGGGAGCCGCTAGGAACTAAAACGTCTTAATTGGTAACAGTTTCAAACTGAGAGTTTGTAGATTACATGATTAAGTAAAACCGATGTGTGAGGATGATTGGTCTGAGAAGTGTGCGGAAGGTATAGTTAATGTCATCTTGTGTTGGTCCGGACTTCTTTGAGGGAAAGGCTGCCTTCCTGCCAGGCAGCTCGTTAAAAGCGAGTATAGGTTTACTGGCCTTAACACCATGACCTTTAACTAGATGGTAGAGTTTTGCAACATCTCGTCCGCATTAATCGTAAACCACCACCTCACCTACTTCTACCACCATTTCAGTCAGTCAGTGCCTTGAAATTCCCGTTTGGAGGGTAAAGTAGCTTAGAGGGTAAATGTTAACTTACTTTTTAACGAGGCCTAACATCCCGGCCTCTGTTTGGTAATGCATCGTTACCAGAAGGGTATCGCCAATTTCATACCATTAGCAAATCCGCCTGTTTTTTATTATTATAAAAATGTCTGGTAGATCTATTTCTCAAAGAATATCGGACCAACAACAGGGAAAGATCGGTTTAAGTGTTTTAAGCGTAGTTCGACCCGGAACGCCGAACCTGTGATTTAAATCCCCATAGGCGCATGATATTTTATATGTTTCCCTTAGTTTTATAACTTTCCTCTGTTAGAAAAATGCTAAGACAGAAAAAATATCA
>DVZN01001253.1:0-10520 GCA_018237365.1 Caria ino melicerta
GCACAAGGTAAGTGTACAAAAGGCAAACTCAATGCTACTAGGCATTTTCTCCCAGTTTATGTGTTAATTATATGATAAAATACTGAACTTATAACACACACATTCCTTCATATTAAATAGTTAGTAGTTAAAAATGTTAATATATTTAGTTATTTATATGGATACTCACAATATTCTACTTTAATTGTCAACTTTTCAGATCAATTACATAGTCTGTGGTTACCATGAGACCACACCATGTGTCTTGTGTGTGTCTTGTCACACAATCTATGAACTGGACCAAAATACAAAGGCACCAATTCTGCTGTACACCAACTAAACTATTTTTAAGTTATTGCTATCCACCTTCAACTTACAGAAAAAGAAATAGACGAGATGAGTTTAGTGGTGTCAAATTATAATGCTCTAAAAATTGTATTAAGGTTTAGTCTATAGCTCAGAATATTGTTATATTAAAAAATTTGCAAGTTTCTACGCACTTACTAATTTAACAGCGCTAAATATGACCCGTCTCTTTTTATTGTCATATTGGTGAAGGGAGATAGCAATAGCTTAAAGTTAATTTAGAAAATGCGCAGCAGAATCACTGCCAATATAAGTTTAAAATGTCTATTTGTATCTTAATGTAAACTTGTTAAAAATAGGAATAATTTTTATCAAGTTTTAAAAAAGGTTTTACAATTTCACAGATTAAATTAGAGAAGAAAAAAGATGAATGTGAAAGTGACATAGAAGTAGATGTAGACAGTGACAAAGAAGAATGTATTTTAAAAAGAGACTTTGAAGAACAAAGAAAACCAAATGATCGTCAAATAGTGCCCCATAGAAAATTTGAACCAATGCCTAAGAGAAACAGAAAAATTAATTTGGTAATACTTCTTTTTTTATACATTTTTCTAAACTTTTTTAACTGTTTTTTTGCAGAGTTGGAATTAACATACAATACTTTCAAACTAAACTCATATATTCAAAAGTGCCATTACAATCAATAATAAATAAATTAATGTTTAGAAACACTCATTTATAAATTATTTGATATTTGGGAGTAATTATTAAACCTACTTCTATTTATTCACATTTAATTTTTACTGTGGCAACAAATAACTTAAAAAGGTGTTAATTAGGCCAATAGTTTTGATACTACCACGCATGTATGCAACAATTCATTCAGAGACAACTAGCGACTTTATAAATGCAATGCCAACATATGTTGCTGCTGGGGTAGGTTTCTAAATTAAGGACCACAGTGTTTAGAGAAGTATTCTTTTAGTATCTCTATCTGCAAATGTAAAATTAGGACTTTATTTCTAACGCCTTAAGGTCACTTTTTTAAATTGATAATTTGTATCAGTACAATAATAATACTTTAAGAACTCACGGTAAGGCCCCAAATTACAACAGTGTCAAATAGCTACATAATAAGTAATGATAATGATACTTTGTTAGATATTCACTCAGACATCGCCTTTGTTCTCTGGTGGTGTTGGTGTCCGACTTTCACGCGAAAGGTCCCGAGTTCAATTCCCGGGTCGGGCAACTTTTACTAAGTATGAGTTTTTCAGATTTTCTGATAAACATAAAGTTGCCTGGGATTGGATTTGTGCCCGATTGGCTACGGACTTGCCACCCGTCACATCATGGGACCTAATCGTAGGTGCATACTAGTATGAACCTTTGCCTACTCTTTCGAGGATATATGGGCGTGACGATATCTTTTTATTTATTTTATATTATAGGTAAGAGAAGTATAGATTAATTTTAAAGGTTTCTAATATGAGACATTCTGTCGTATGTGTAGCATTAATGTTGCTCCCGAGTTGCGCGGTGAGTATGTAATAATGTGTTCTCACTAAACACCAAGATTAGTCAACTCATTCTTGAGTTACATTGGAAAGCCAGAGAGTAACGAAAAACACGTCATATACAGAAAGTAATCAGTTATAGTTTAAAATCCAAAAAAGCAAGAGTATTAACACGTGCCATGTAGATATTCACATCAAATCAAAATACTTATGTAGTTCACATTTGATAAACGTTAATAAGTACCATAAACTATGCCGCACAACCGATGGTTGCTGAAGCTGAATGATTTAAGAGTGAATACCATGCACAGTTATGGTGATGTGGGACGCATAGCGACTTGCTGATGCTGATGGCCTGATAAAGGTGGCAGGCAAGACAGATGGCGTCTGGGTAGAATGAATTAGGACTGAGCATTGGGACTGAGCGGTTTTCAGTTCTAAGTTTTACGAAAAATCTACGTTCACTGTCATTGGTTTATTTGTGCAATATATTTTTAAATATCATCACGCCCATATATCCTCGAAAGGCTATGCAGAGGTACATATTAGTATGCACCCACGATTAGCCGACGATATCAAGTAAAGAGTCCATCGCCAATCAGGCACAAACGCAATCCCAGGCAACGTTATGTTTTTCAAAAAAATTTGAAAACTCATAGAATAAGTTATCCGACTCGGGAATCGAACCCGGTACCTCTAGTGTCAAAGTCGGACACCAACACCATACGACCACAGAGGCGATATTTTTTTAATCATACAAACGGTACGGTAAGAAATACATACCGCCTATAAACAACAAAGATGCGAATGTTACGTTGACCTGAGGCCGGGATATTAAGCAACATGCAAATATAAATTATAGCATTAACTTTATGGTCGCAGGAGTAGGTAAGGCGGTGCTATCAATCCGGGGAGCTTTTTCCTAATTATTAGGGTTACGTCAAAGTATGCGGTGTCAGCGACAGAAAACCTGTACTCGCCTCTTGCTAACTGCCTTGCAGATAGAGAGTTAGTCCATTCTTTAAAGTTGCGGGTACAACACGGAATAAATGATATTACTGATGATAATGTAAAAGTTACACCAAGAAATTCTTACTTGTAGTTTGTTTATTCCAATATTATATCAGCTAGATGGTAAAAAGTGATACATACATAAATTGTCATCAAAACATGCACATGCAAAGCTCCATCTGGATACGATCATTATAAGTTGATTAAAAACAAGTTCCAACGTTTGTTTACATACTAAAAAAAGCTTATTGCAACAATACACATTCATTAAAGCATGGGCGTGAATTTCTTACCATCAGGAAATCCGTCTGCTTGTCCGCCTTCCAATATTTAAAAAAAAATTAATTATGGACTATGGTCAAGGGACAAAATCCCGAAACTAAATAAGAAGAAAAAAGTAAACTTTTTTTAAATTAACCTAACTCATGAAGCCATAATTACTGATTTTAAATTTTATCTATATTAGCGAGACCCGGGCGGTAGCGCACTATCTATGGTATTTAGGCACACTGCCTACACAAGTATCGAGTATGTAGGTACGCAAAGATAAAAATTATTTTATCAATGCCTTTTATTTCCACAAATGCGAATCAGTTTTACTTATTCTGTTTGGCGATCTTCCGTCATTTATAAGAAATTAGATTTTGTTGTAAATATTTTTTGTACTCAATTTGAAATAAGTTTGTTATCAATATATTAATACGTGAAACAAAAACTTTTGATCCCTTTTTATGAATTTATGCGTGGTCGGAAGAGTATGAAATTTGGCACACTTATAGTTTATATCATGGAAAAGTGGAGAAAAGAAATATTTTTTAATAATAATACTTATAAAGTACATTAAATCAATAAATAAAATATTACACACTCTACCATCCATTTGAGAAGTATTTGTTACTCGCATATTGTTAGCCAAAGTTTCAAGTAGAGTTCGTTTATTCGAGAGTTTCAATTAATAAAAGAGTTTTTACAAAAAAAAAAGTTTATAATAATTGAACATTATAATTTATATTAAGTAACTTATAATTAAAATTTATTATAATCGAATCAATATGATCAAGACTCGCTAAATCGCTATCCAAGTCCTGTGTTCTTGTTCTTTCATAATTATTTCTTATTTTTTAGTTCACAGTGCAATCTATAACACCGTTAAAAAGCTATAGTGGCATCAATTTAAAAATGTTTTTATTTTGCCGGAAATGCTACTTCTTTTCGAAGTTAAGTTTTCCGGCCCACGGATCTCTTTGCAAAAAATCAGGTCAATTCGCTGTCTTATTCCCACTTGATGGCAAGAAAAATAAAGTAATTAACAAATGTACTATTACATTATTATTATTATAAAATGCTAAAATATGCTATATGTTTGAAAAATAATAAAATCATAAAGACCTATGAAACAGAAAATTACTTACGGGTCATCAGTATTATTTAATATGGCAATAGGAAGGAAACGACCTTCAATAAATAACTGTAATATTAAAGCCCTCCCCCATATTGATATCAATAGTGAGACGACAAATTCATACCCTCTGGCTGTTAAAGGCGTAGTCAACCTTTTTCACCAACTAACTCTTTTCCAAAGACAAAAACAGCACCGCAGATAATTATTTTGTTTTGTTGTACTTAGATTATATCAAAAAAACAAATAAACATCTATTAAAATAAATACTAACGATATAATAATTTAGCAATTGTTATTCATCTTCCACAACAGAACTATTAAGAGATTAAGAATGATTAACAATAACATTTTTTTAGAATGTTAATTCCATTTTATCTCATTTTGTTCATTGCAGTTACAGCTATTGTTATTTTTTCTGTTAGAGAACCAAATGTTTTCAATTCGTGCATTCTCATAAAAACGGTAAAACAGTCGTTACGATTGTAGCGGTAAGGAAACCTCTATTAGTTTTCTTTGCGAGCCGTATTGACAATAGTTCCGACCATGTTCGTCATCCGTGACATGCTGCCCCGTAATGTTTTTCTTACTAGCTTTCTCTGTTTGATAATTATTTACAAAAAACCCTACCGAGGCTCTGAGAGTAGCGGTTTTTTGTCATGCTTCAATATTTTTGCTAAGCTGAGGGCTATTTAATGAAGTTGTCTGTAGGTATTTCTTAACTTTATTTTATTTGATTGTTTATATATAACGTCCTTTTACTTCAGTTCATGAAGCCAGTTCATGTCTTCTACTATTAGGATTTTAACCAAAAACGATAAAGATTGAATAATTAACTACAAGTGTGCAAATTGCAATTTATAGTTGAGGAAAACTATTTATTTATTTAAATCAGAGGTAAATATCTAGCAGATCAAATGCACTTGGTGAGGATTATAACGCGTTGAACGACAAGCTGTTTATTACTTTTAAGCTATTACTTATTATTATTTAACATTCAGGTATCAAGTACAAAATACATATTTTGTACATATTTAATTGTTTGTTATAAATACTTATATGTACAGTACCCTCTGTTATTACCAAGTAGTTTAAGTACCTTATATACCTTGCCTGGGAGGTAAATTAAGGTGTTTTTATAATTAAAGCGCACAAGTACGTGATGGATGTTTCAGCGCTGGATCGCTTATTCTTATGCAAACCTTTTTCGCGTTACCCAAAATTATCTATTTTCTACGAACTGCTTCCACTTGACTCAGTTAAGAAGAGATTGTCATATATGTTTTTTTTTGCTTGAAATAATTTCATTAAGATGTTTGTAATTAGCCCAGATAGCTAAGGTTGCTCTAGTTATCCTGCCGTCATAACTTGTATGCTTATAATTGACATGTTCGGAAGATTCGAAGTAGCCGGTAAACTTATTTCCACATATTAACATCTAAGACATAGGTTAGGTACTGAGGCATCATTAACATATTTGGTGCCTATAAGCAGCGTGTATTTCTTACAGTTAGTGAAACCATCTGCTTATTTGCCTTTCAATAATATTATAGGAAGAAAAACACGGTACTGCTGTCAATTCCAGCTTTCCCTACCATTTGATAATTATTATCAAGAAGCAGGATAGCACCAATAATACCCGAAAGTATTTAACGCACGGTTTAATTTTGCCAGAGTAACACCTTAGAACATGTTTCAAATGATCCGCACGAAACGATTCGGTTCGTATTTTCTAATACAAACGGCCAAGGGGTGGAATTCGTTGCCTGCGAGTCTATTCCCTGAGCATTATAATCTAGCTATCGTTTAGGCCAGAGTAAATAGGCTGTATCTAAATAGGTATGGTCCATCTTCGCACCACATAGTCACTTAACATCAGGTGAGATATTGGTCAAATGTCCAACTATTCATTGTAAAAAAATGCGCGCCTAAAACGTTTGGCTATCTTGTTTATATATTTTAGAATGAAGTCATAACAATTAGTAAAATAATGACTGAATGCTACTATTAAATTTTATATCTGAGTATTATACATTATTTAATAATTAAATATGAATATAACATTAAATAATAATACAACCTCATCCTTGACTAACAATTAATAATTATTAACATAACCTACTATCTGAGCACTCGGTTAACTTGATATTAAAAATACTTCTATCAGATTATTACGACTTCTACGATATAGGGCACGCGAGCAGGTGAGATCAGTATTTGTTGTAGGATTCTCCCCCACACAATTGCTGGTCATAAATAATAATATTTTACAAAAAGTTGAGCTATGTCCATAAGAATTGAGCACAATTATGACATAAATCATACAGAGAGCGGAATTGTGTTTGAAGGACGTTATGACTGCTCTGGATTACACCCTAAACCCTGGTAACCATTAGAAACGGTCACCAATTTATCATTAAGGCAATTTTACAATAATTGTTTGATTTTGTGATGATACTACGGACTTGCAATATGCTCTATACGAAAATATGTTGATTATATTGTAAGTGATTGAATGTGGCAGTGGCAATGAACTAATAATTTTTAATACTTTGAGTATTAAGATTCATTAGTTCATTGCCTCTCCTTAAATAGCTTCTTATCCTAAATACTACGACGTTATAATACTCTATAAGTAAAAAAACTACTTAAATAATATTCAGATCTGGTGTTTGTCTTAAAGATCATAGGGGTTTATCTATCTTGAATTCAGGAGACTTAAATAAATACTATGACAATACAAAACACAACATAGAGCCCGGAACTAGGTAGGTAACCTGTATTATAATGTGCTCCGCTCAACCTCCAAGACAGTTACAAATTTTTATAATGTTTATTATGTATTTTATAGTTTGTGTGTGTGTGTGTGTGTGTGTGTGTGTGTGTGTGTGTGTGTGTGTGTATTCAGTTGACTAATTCTTCTATTTCGTCGTAGTTTAATTTAAGGAGAGTTAGTGTTATAACGCTTTTCAGAGTTTTGAATATGTAAGAGGGTAAATATTTAGTTTACAATTGAATTTGATATACAAAGATGATGACTGAACTACAAATTGCTTCCATTTAAATTTCAATTTAGTTCTGAATTGTGGTGTATAGTATGGTGAATTTTAGTGAATATATGGTAGGCGTCGATGTGTTTTCAGAATAGCATTTAAAATATAGATCTGGCGAATGATTATAATTTTTTCGTTGAATTATGTAATTCAAAAGATAGATTTCTGATAGGTTTACAAAACAGAACTTTCCGTAATGCCCTTTAGGCTCTAACTAAAATTTTCATATTTGTCTTAACTACTCTACCCCACACGGATATACAATACCATAGCATTGATTGTGCTAAAACCTTGTGAATAAGGGATTTTATTTGCTATGTGTCTTTGTTTTGCAAATATCCAAATAAATTTTCTTATCCTATCGGCAACATTTTCAATGTGTAATTTCCATGTGAGTTGTTCGATAATTAAATAATATTAAGTTGCAGTCTTTTTAATGTTAAACGAGTAATTACGTTTAATGACAGAAGTTTATCAGTGCGATGTGTTAATACGATCATAGCCTTCTCTATATTTTATGTCTCTATCAGTCAATGGCTTAAATTTCTAATGCAATAAACCTTACTTGTATTTTTCCATTTGTTTCATGCTGTTTATACAAAAACCTAAGTACTAATGAAAATCATAGTTGTACTGCAAAAGTGGCCACGAAATAAATGACAGGTAGATCGATGGATCTATACAACGATCCTGTCAAAATTGCGGAAATCCGATGGATGGATGCAAAAGGCTGTTATATCCTATGTTAAGCAGCCAGTAAAATCAGTTTAAAAATATTATTGACTTTTTTATCAAAAACTATTTGTTATAGTAATAGTTGTGTATATGTGTCATGGTTGTGTATTTATAATAAGGAAAATAGGTACACTATTGAGTGATCTGTACCTTAATATGTATATTATGCTACTTATTTTTTTTTTATAATATTGGAAGGCGAACAAGCAGACGGATTTCCTGATGTTAAGAAATTCACGCCGCCTATAGACACCAAATGTGGTAATGGTGCGCCGCCAACCCGAGGCCGGGATGTTAGGCCTCGTGCAAAAGTAATGTAATATTTTTATTAATAATTTAATATGTTTAAAATAATAATGTTTTTGTTCCTGTTCGCTTAGCCATAAGTTCAACGAACTTGTAAATGAAATAAATAAATAAAGTATTCTGGAAACGAAGGCAAAAATTATTACATACATACATACATATCTTCACGCAGTCAAAAAATTATTAGCATAGCATAAATTATAAATATGATTTATTTTATATTTAAAAAGAATCATCGTATCGAAATATCGGTAGATCAAAGTAGAGCAAACGATTCGTCGTATCGTAACTGGTCAGTGGTCCACCCACGCACAAAAGACAGCGTGGGTGCAAAGATTATTCTCATTCAATTGAACCGCATTGTGCGCCGGCGCATGCCACTTTCAGCGGCCACCTCTTAATTATCACGCAGCTGCTGACCTACGTCCATCTGGAGCATCACCACCTACATAAATGTATTTTCTACGGGGTGTTTGTAAGTTATACCTAGTTGCTAAGTAAACATCCACCGTCCAGCTATTCGTCGTGGGCAACGATGGCCGTGGACAATACACGTGGACGACAGTTCACTGCCGTTGGTTTATTTTTAAATATCATCACGCCCATATATCCTCGAAATAGTAGGCAGAGGTACATACTAGTATACACCTACGATTAGCCACCGATATTAGGTCCCATGATGTGACGGGTGGCAAGTCCATCGCCAATCGGGCACAATTCCTATCCCAGGCAATTATGATTATCGGAAAAACTGAAAAACTCCTAGAATAAGTTGTCCTACCCGGCAAACGAACTCGGTATCTCTCGCGTTAAACTCGGACACCGACACCACTCGACCACAGAGCCTACTTCTATATAAAATTTATACTTTCCATCGTCGGTAGTTGGGGAATTCCATTGTATACACACTTTTTATGAAACACACTTGTATTTTTTCCACAAAACTTTTAATAACTTTTCATGTTACACTTTAGCCAACCGGTTTCACTTTTTACAGCATCAACAGGGCTTTTTTAACTAAAAATAAAATATGTTTTTAAAGTTAAACACATTATATAATTTGTAGCAAACACCAGTTTCTATTCATAGGAATCATGTAAGGTCAAAAGTAAGTTTCCCGGCTATCTTACCCGCCAAACCGGAACACGTCAACGGCGAGCACTAACATTATGGCTACAAGAAAAGGTAAGGTGGTGGTACTAAGCAGCCGTTGCGTAGCTCTACTACCTAATGAATCTGCAGATTACGAACAGCCTTTTCCTTTAAAATGATATTTTAGCGTAGATATCAAACTTTTGACTAAAACAGTTAGATACTTAATTTGAAGTAATGCGTTGTATCATTTAATGTATAATGCCATATATTTAATATTAATAATTAAACATTATTTTGTAAAAGGGCAACTGTGAGGATACCTGCCGGATTTTTTTTCAAAAAACTACCGCTGAACTAGATCTTGTATAATAATATATCAATGACATTCTAATGAGTATTAGAATGTCATTATAATATATCTATTTTACCATATTACCTGGATTTATTTATTTATTTTATTTTATTACCTGGATAAATAAAATAATTTATTTTAATTTTGTTTGTGTTTTCAGTAGTCTATGTTCAGCATTTACGGAAATAAATATGCACACCCTATAGTCGGCAGTAATTCGATAAACGATATTAATGTAAGGTGAGTGTCCAGTGACAATAGAGTATTGGTTTTGAGTGGCCAGGCGTCCGGCAAATCTCATTTGTGGATTTATCATTAACAGTATTTCATTCACCCTTGTCTCCGTAAAGCCTATTGAGGGATATAAATTTTATTTCCGCATATGGAATAAATCTAGTGATGTTTAGATACATGAACCACATTATTTAGGCACAGTTTAAACCAACAAGTTTGGAACAGTATTTCAAACGCTAAAATTTTATTGTTTTCTACAATCATAACTGTATTTTCCTCATTGATAACTTATCTAAAGTTAGTAACTTTAAGTTTGCCTTTGATTAAAGTTATTACTGTATCTAAATTTTAAGCTTACCACCATTCTTTTTTTTATCGTTTTATTGTTTAGTTCATAACTTTGTTTACCTGTAGTTACATGTTTTTTATGTGTGATATTCCATCTTATTGTGCTGTTGTATAATATGTCATAATCTTTGATTGGCTGTTCATATTGTTAATTATATTAATAGAATTTAAGTTTTCACAGCTGT
>DVZN01001254.1:0-10520 GCA_018237365.1 Caria ino melicerta
CATTGGCGCTGGGTAGCACGTTTGTCTGTCCTTCTAAAGAATATATTTCGATGAACGTGCGAAGGAATTACACGACCTACTTCAATTAGCTTTATTCCACCCCCAGGACACGAGACGTAGGCGGTCATTCCACCCTTTTGTAGTTGACATTTCATCTATCCGCACGAAACGATTCGGTTCCTCTTTTCTAATGCGAATGGCCAAGGAGTAGAATTCGTTGCGTGCAAGTGTATTCCCGGAACAATATAAGACCATAGTGAATAGGCGGTGTCTAGAAAGGCATGATTATAAACTATAAACATATATTTTATATATGTATATAGTTTACTACTATACGCAGAAGCTGTTTATAAGCAGCATTTGTCTATTTGCTGTCATTATTTAAAAGTAATATTAATATATTCTGAGGATTAAAATTTATAGGTCATTAGGATAGTTTCTCACGGACCACAATTATTGCCGAAAATTATCACTATAGGCATATTCATAAAAAAAATTCATAAAACTTACATAAAGTCTGAAATCGTGTCTTTTTAATGAGAATAATTGCCAGCCAGAGTGCCTTGGCAACGATACCGGGCATTTATGGGCGAGTAAAGTAAAGTGCTCAACACGGGAGTGTTTTATTTAGGAGTGCACCTATAACCCCCACCTGAGGGTGGGTCCTGTGAGACCGTGTCTCGGCTTAGTGCTGCTTTCTGACTACTGGAAGACAGGAGATCTGTGGCTCGCCGCCCAGCGTTAGCCGCTGTACAGTAAAGAGGTCTCCGTCGCCATGATGATGGTGTAGTATTTTGTGTGAGGCTATTACCTAAGAATGCCGTGTCTTTAGATGCATAAATGACTAGTGATATATCTAACTAACGTCAACTGGTACCGATTTGGTTGTATTGAAAACCTGCTAAAAAGTAGTAATTTCATTGGCTATCTTACCCAAAACGGAACATATCTACGACAGCTACCAAAGTTATGACGGCAGGAATAGGCAAGGCGGTGTGATCAGGAACCCAGTTATAGATCATACGGTATCAGTTAGTCGATGGTTGCCTCTTACGAGCTGCCTAGCAGGAAGGTGTAAAGCAGCCCGGACCTACACAGGTGAATATTATAATAATAATCACTTATTGCGATTATGGTTATAATTACACTCGTGTTTGTGATTGTAGCACATGTGTATAAGTCCTTAGATAAAGGCTAGAGCGCAATATTTCAGTCACCTTTCGTGCACAATAACAATGAAATTTTCCTCATAGATACGGCGAGTTTGACCTTCGCTTGACCGCAGCTGTAACATTGAAAGGTTTAACTAAAAATGGAAAATTCTTTGCATTTTATTTGTTGGATTAAATACCCTTTTTACAGCTTCATTAGGGTAATACCCTGATGATGTTGTAAAACGCGAAACTGGTAGGCAGAAAGTTTAAATAAATAAATGTCGAACAGTACTAGTGTTTAATACAAAATATTAATTAATAAAATATTAACAATGAAGTTATACCAAGTGTTTAATTTGTATGAGTTAGAATTTAACAACGTCTTTAGAAAACTAAAAAACTTTTATTTCATTTTCAGTAAGTATATTTTATTTTATTTCCTGGCTTTTTTATTCCTTTACCTTTGATTTATTTATATAATAAGTACATAGGAGGTAGTTTCCTTGCTTTGTTGCCTCATATAAATTTAGCGTAGTATATTTTACGTAAAATGAAGATTTTAATTTTGTTTTAATTGTTACAGACAAATGTATATATATAGTAAATTAAGGGGCTATATAGTGTACCCTGAAGCACGCCTAAATTTATGCATCAGATATTGAATAAATTTATTTTATTTCCTGACCTATTCATTCCTTTACCTTTGATTTATTTATATAATAAGTACATAGGAGGTAGTTTCTTTTCTTTGTTGGCTCATATAAATTTAGCCGAGTATATTTTACGTAAAATGAAGATTTTATTTTTGTTTTAATTGTTACAGATAAATGTTTATAGATAGTATATGGTTATATTATAAAAAATACTTACTTAAAAGTACCGACTGATCGACGCGAAACCATAGTTTATTTAAATTATTTAGCTTGTTTATATAATATAGTCCTGAAGATGCTGTAAAAGCGAAACCGGTTGGCTAATAGACATTAAAAAGTGAATTTGTAAAACAGTGCAAGTGTTTTTTATAATATAACCATATAACATGAAGGTTCGCCAAGTGCCAAGAATGGAAAGTATACAACATATAAAAGGCTTAAAGTAAGCGGTGTATTGTCCTTAGTGTTCTTTATTTTTAAATGTAAAATGTTTGTTCAATTTGATTTTTACGTATAAAGAGGCAGCAATAGTTTGGACGATTTTGTCATGAATTACTTAAATCTAACTATATACAATATACTAAACAAGTTTGGAAAACGCCATGGAAGACAGCGTTCCTGTATACCCTCTACAACAAAACAATTTTATCACATACCCTTAAACTAAATCTCAAAATCACAATGCTTAAATTTAAGTTGTTCCCCAATTACAAAAGTACGTAAATAAAAAAATAAAAAATAGAACAAATCAGGTATTAGATAGGTAACGATCATATTAAAATCATTAAAGCGATTCGATGACTCCGTTTACATCTAAGTTTTGAACGATGTTCTGGTAACTTTAGTTTCTTTAATAAATTACATTTGTAACATTTTTAGCGTAAGCAAAAACTTATTGCGGGATTTTATGTTACATTTTCATTATACAACTTTTGTTGTTGAAGATTCAGCTTGAACAATTTCAAAATGGCTTTCAATTTTGAATATAATTGTTATTATAGTCAATATATGTGATATTGGGCCAAGTTGCAATTGTTTGCCTGTTTAATGTGGGTATATTAAACTTTTGTACAGTTTCATTTTTAATTTCAGTATTTGATCGGTTTGACATCATGGTATATAACAAGGGCATTCGGCTTTGTAATGTAATGAAATCTTAATTGCCGTAAATTTTGACTTCTCGACCGATTTGTTTATTTTTTGTTATTGTTTTCGTAGTTCTTAAGTAAAAATTTTAATAAAACTATTTGCGAAAATAACACAATTTGACCATATTTTAATCTTTATAGCATAAAGTTGAAGCCACTTGGACTTTATATCCATGAGTGATTTGCCTTTGCAAAAAAATCGTGGATTTTTCTATTTTATTTACAGATTTTGGGTTCTCAATTTCATGGAAGTTAGTAACTTTTATCTAACTGCTCCAAATTCTACATAAAATTAACTTTTATTATGATATATTCGAGGCACGCAATCAATTACTACTTCGAATATCAGATAAAGTGAAAAAAATCCTTATATTTTAATATATTATTAGAAGTAAAATGGCACTTTAAAAAGACCTTTGTTTGTTTTAGTTTAATTTTATGAATTCTCAATTTTGCAAGCATTTTCACTCTTTAGGTTTTGAGGTTCTCAAATCTTCAATTTTTTTATTGAATCTTATATTTTAATCGTTGCGTGTAAAATGAAGTGGTAAATATATAAGGTCCCTGAGGGTTATATTAAATGAAAATGACTGAAACTGCGATCAAAGAATTAAAAAAATCAAAAGTGAAACATTAGTACAAGAGTTTCTATACATTAGTACAAGAGTGTCTAATATGGTTAACATCGGTTTCACCTGCGTGACTGTCACGAATATGACCTCGATAAAAGGTTAAATACATTTTAATTGAGTATTACAATATTTTATTATATTTACATATACGATATAAAAAATTTGAATCACTTCAAAGATTTACATTATCTTAATACATTTTGGTAGATATAATGACGATTCGTGATGCTTTGCTAAAGCAACAGCATTTTAGAATAGTGATAACAAACGCAACTGTACAAAACATACCATCATACATATTTAACTACTTTAATAACAGTTTAAAAATAACTGGCCACGATGTTAATTCGCTTTATTGATAGCTCCAAACGTTTAAACAACCTAAAATATTCTAATAATATAATTATCTTGAATTATTAACTACCGTTATGGTTGAAACGCCAATTAATAATACTAAGACAGAAACTAGTGTATAAAATAGAAGGATTGTAGTGAAATCACCGTTACGAAATAGAAAATATTTTATAGTCATGAGATTAATGGTACCTATATACAATAAGTATATTAAATCAAAATCATATCAGGTCCCTAAAATTTCTCTTATTGTATACACCAAAACAACTCTACAAATCTTTGGTGTTCATCCACATTGGAATAAAATCGGTACAAATTTAAATTGGAAAGATATTTCAGGCGCTATTTAACATTACGAACACATTTCATTTATTTTAGAAGATACATAACACATAAAAGCTAATATTGAGATTTTAGAGGTCTTTGAAAAGCTGCGAAAAAACAGTCAGAATAGATTAATAAAATAGTTATCTGAATTTACATCTGTTATTTGGGGTCTGTCCAATCAGCTGTAATATGTTTATACTGTATTGTTTTTTTTAATATGGCCATTAGTAATTGGGTAATCTTTAATGAATGAACAACGCATTGATTCGTGTAAGTTCCAATTCTGACTAGAAACATTGGCTGTATACTTTCTTACATTGAGGTATATAGCCAATGCTGAAAACTACGTCACCGATAGTTTTTATAAACACGGATTTAAATTAGGAGGTAGCTTATGTGACGTTCCCATTAATACTAGGGAAATACTTCGCAACTTTTCTTTGACAATCACATCTATTTTCTATGCTTAAGGAATTAATGTGTCGGTGGCTTTTAAATATTATTTACGCTAATGAAATACATTTTTTAAAATAAATACTATAACGGAAGGTATTGGTCCCGAATTATAATTTTTAAACAAATTATAACAATTTGGACCCATTCGGCAAAAATGATTAAATAAAACATTGCATCTTTACACTCGCAATAACTTGCTACTGCAAATGTCCTAGTTTTAAAATCGCTCTGCGATATCGTGCTCTTAATCTAAATGCTAAACATAACTACATTAAACACATATCACAATTGAACTCGGATCTGATAAGACCGAGAAAACTTTCAAAGTCCAATGGAACGCACAAAGCAGTTTGCGTCACGAATGTCATTCGTGCAAATTTTTACTGAGAAGAAGACTATTGTGTGGTCCAGAAAGATGTCTGATTAACTCAGGTAACGCTTCAAAGGTTAATTGGCAAAAACAACAGTTGAAACGCCCAGGGGTATTTGTTCGTCCATCATTTTCGCTGGATGATATAACATTTCGATGTACTGAGCACAAGTGCTTGAGGAGATGAGCTTTTTGTTTAAACATGGCGACACAAAGTCGACACGCAAATGGTTTTTCTCCCGTATGAACTCGAAGATGTGTTTTGAGATTCCACGACATGCCAAATTGTTTACCACAGTATTCACACCGATACTCTCGTACTGGCGCTTGTTTACTTGATCCTTGTTCATGTTCGGTCGATGGTGTATCGTCTCCACCCATTTGCGGTTGGCATAGCCATGGACCCCATGACCCAGCACTAGGTGGTCGATATTTAAGCGCATCGTCATGGGCAGCCACTGGAGGAGTTGCGCTTCTTTCTGGCAGGTAAGGAGGTGCAGATGCACTGAGTTGATGTAAAGCACCAAGTCTAGCCACACCTGCTGCTACACTTGGCGCTTGCGCATATCGCAAATGTGCCATTTCTTCTAAATAACTTGGTGGGAATGAAACAAAAGGAGGATTTTGAGACGGTGAATTATGAAAACCCGGTCTTCTTTTTCTGTGAGGAGTAACAACATAATTTTCTGGTGATGTCTGAACGAGAGCCATAAATTCGCTGTCAGGTGGTTTCAAGTGTCCATACTCTTCTAATTTTACAGTCCTTAAGTCCAGCTCTGGGGGTTCTAAGTAATGTGATTTCCGTTTTGCTCTTTCAATGCCTCGTCCTAATCGATCATTCAACAATTGTCTTCTATATACATTTTCCTGAGGTGGATCTTCTTGACTTGATGATGTTGATCTTCTCCTTTCAATATTCTGAAAATGAGAAAATATATGTATTAAAAAAAAGTTTGAAACTATTTACTTCTGGTCCATTCTTTCGTTTCTAATTTCATCATTGAAATGCAAAATTATTTCTGCACATTTTAGATATGGTATAGAATAGCAAGCGTAGACGTGGTAAATCTATAAGTTACCCAATTTCCTAGGCTAAACCAAAATGTATTTAAGTATATGATGATGTGATATGAATTGGTACTCTAATCAAAACGTGCAAAACCGACTCTACTATTTCTATCTGTTTAGGTTTAATACCAGTAAATCATCATTTTTTCTCAACTTGTTACTAAAAGTATAAAACTATAAATATGATGTTTATCAGTAAAAAAATAACTATTAGAGTATATTTTAGTAAAATTTACCTTTGCTGCAACAGTTTCTACGTCCAAATCCTGTGAGTCATCATGTTCACTGCTATTGTTGTCCGAATTTCTTGCCACTGATAAATTAACAGGATTAGAAGAACTACGCCGACGTGATGTTACTCGTCCACATTCATCTCTCTTTTCACCTTCTTGTTCTTCGTCTTCCCTTTCATCATTACTACTTGTAGACATACTTTCTTTTTTTATACTTAGTGAATCTGATTCCCCTCGCTCTTTGTCTTTACTGTAGCCTGCTCCTGGTGTTACTCTTTCACTTTCTGAGTGTGATGATCCAGATGGTGCTTCATGTTTACTACTTTCATTGCTGTTAATATCTGTCTTTAGAGTTTTAGCTTTTAATCTGTCACATGATCTATTTCTTTCCTCTGCTTGCTGGCGTTCTTTAGTAGATTTCCATACATCTGACTTGATTTCTAAAAGTTCAAACAGCTCTTGCATGTCATCAATTTCCCCAGACTGAAAATATAAAATTGACATTTATTTACTTTTTTAATTACCATCTTCAAGATAACATGACTAAATTTAACAGACTGTAATTTAATGCTTAAAATTTATAATACAAACCTCTATATAAGCTTGTCCGCTGTACAAGAATACAAGAAGATGCCTCATAAGTGTGCTGTTGATACCGGACATATGGATAGTTACAGGATTTTCGATTGATGGTGTATCATCGAGTATTTTCCTGAAACAAAATAATAATATATTCAGTTTTCTTTTTTATTAATAATGTTATAATGTTGTTTAGCTGGGAATTGACATGTGCAACTACAGATAATTCGGTTAAGGAGCAATATAATTAACAATTGTGGTATCAAAATTTTATTAGAGAGGTTAGTTGTGGTTGTATGCTATTTGTTATGGTTTACTTATTTTTTTAATTTGTGTTTTTTAAACACAGGAAGCAAAGTGTTCCTAATTCGACTTATGCTTATCATAATTTAAAAAAATTGAACGCAACATAACGAAAATATGCATTTCGAAATAAATTAGGAAATATTTTAAAATGTAAATTTATGCCTATTGTATTTTTTAAGCGAAGTCTAGTTATTATGCTTAACTTTTCCCATTAGTGTGAAGATCATTTTATTTAAATCACAAAGTTGTCCTATTGAACCATAATAGATAGACAATTTAAATTTCATAGGAACCGCAGTAACCAATTTCCTGAGACAACTATTCATATTTCGTACAATAAATTAATTGTGGATCTCTTTATGACTATTCATACTCCGTACAAGAAATTAATGGTCTCTTCAAGATTTCTCATCGGGCATGATAGAATAATTAGGCAGTTGGTTGCTCGACCACCAAAACCATATAAGTAGTGCGTTATGATGTTCAGTTTTTTGCGTAAGTTACTTGAGTTTGATTAATACTTGTCCTATTTTATTTCTACTGCTTAAGTTTTACACACTATAATTTTTAAGATTTTTCTTTTTAAGTAATGTGAAATACATTTCCTAACGATTTTTTTATTGGAAGGCAAACAAGCAAAAGGATTTTCAGATGATAAGAACTCACGCAGCCTTTAGACACCAACGGTGGTAATGGTGCATTGCCAACCTCACGCCGGGATGTTAGGCCTCGTGCAAAATTAAATTTACCGGCTACCTTACTCTCCAAATCGGAACACATCAACGGCGAGCATTGACACTTTGGAGGCAGGAATAGGTAAGGCGATGGTTCTATTAAACCCGGCCGAGCCGCTGCAACGCTCTACCATCTAGTCAATGGTCAAGGTGTTATTGAAAATAAGCCTATGCTCGCCTTTTACGAGCTATCTGGCAGGAAGCCATCTGCAAAGGAGCCCGGATCGGCACGATCATATGGTATTACCTTATTAAGGGGCTAGCAGCAGCCATCACGATGCGATGTGCAGCTAATGGAACCGCGTCGTCACAGACCAGCACCAGGTCGGAGTACCTGGCGCCTCGCCACGCCGCGCCCACCTCGTTAAGGATGCAGGCGTGGTGCTTGCCATACGTAAGAGTCAGCAGGCCCTCGCCCATCATTCCAGCGCTGAAAAAAATACAATGTCAATTAGTCATTTGAAATTACTTAGAATTTTTTAATTTCAAGTTCTTTTGAATGGAAGAGACAAACAAAATCATAAACAAGCAATCTAAGTACAAGTATATACGCGAGTATGTAAATTAAAATATCTTGCAATCATAGTAAGTAGGTAGTAGCTTAAAAAATAAAATATCGTCACGCCCATATGTCCTCGAAAGGGTAGGCAGAGGTATATACTATGTACTAGTAACTTGTAGTACCTTTGTAATACATAACCATAGAAAATTATAAATACATGTTTAAGTTAGAATTTTGCCTTACAATCCCATTTCTTATAACATTTGCCTCCTGCAAGAATAAGTATACATGCTACATTACTCACCAAACCGGAATACGTCAATGACAAGCACTGACGTGCGGTTTGGAGGCAGGAATTGTTTAGGCGGTATCAATATAGAGGAATCCCCCCTATTCTACCGCGTAGTTAAAGGGCACGATGTTAATGACAGCAAACTTATACTCGGCTCTTACAAGCTGCCTGGCAAATAGATATTCGGTTTATCCTTTAGAGTAGTCTGGATCAACAATAATACCACCGATAACAATAATATTTAAAAAAACCTTGCTATATAATGGTGGAAAGGAAGAAATAAGGACGTTTTCCTTTAAAAATCTTTGGAGATATCTTTAATACTACAAGGACTTCTTTATTTTCATTGTTAATAATAATGAGGATTAACTGAAAGTTTAATGAAACCCACTACGTAAGTAATCGGATCCGCATAGTAGCGTGCCCTTTCCTGTGCACATGTTCAATTAGATTTAGTTGAATCGCAGTTTCGTGATTTAAAAAATTGTTTTGCACGTTAACTTAATCTCTGCATTAAGTGAAATCAGATCTAAATTAGGTTCATCATAATATTTTCGGTTCATTAGTTCTAAACAATGTCAGACTGAAGATCAACGTGAAAAGATAGACAAGGTTACATTTAACCAAGTGTTAAGTGTTAAACGATTCAATACAAATAATCCTAAACTGAAAGCGAAACATGTATTAGTAAAATATTTGCTGTAGTACAATTGCTATTCAAATACATTTCACAATCAAATAAAAAGGTCGAAAGGTGAGATGAATGTAAATTAACTTGGTAATACGATCTCTGACCGTCAACTATATGGTAGAAAGTGTGTCGAAATGTATCCTTGACCTAACAAAATTTTGCAACTTAATTATATTGCAATAACCTAAGATCGTTTAAAAGACGATCAACAAGCTTTTTTCGTATTGTGTGGACATTTGTAAGAGTTAGTTCAGAAGCATTGTTCGCGGTTGTTGCATTCTTGCTTAAAACTCATATTTAATTGTGATGGTAGTCACTGCGTATAATATTGAGAGGTAATGTTCCCGTACATGTTAATGGTAGCAATGTTACTTTTGTCACGATTTTGTAATTATGTTGCTTATACCCGAATGTCGTAAGATTATTTTGCCCAAACGTTTTAAAATCTCTGAGAATCGTTACAATAAGACAATGAATCGTATAATGAAACTATTTCTTTTTCTTTTCAAGATTTGTACATTTTATCCTTGCATTTATTTCCCAAATCCAAGGTTCTATATTTGTTTTGTTTAAACAATTAAGTATTTTATTTCGTGAAACGAAATTATAATATGCCAAATGGTTTAATAAAAGCTTATTTATACAGACCATTCCAGAGAGTTTGGTAATTTTCAAGATATTGCCAAATTTAAAAAACAGTGGAATCCATGTCGTTTCAATTTAATGTCATCCAATTTTCATGTTATTTTTTTATATTTTAACATGCAAAAAGTTAAATATTTTATAAATATTTCACTCAATAAGTTAATTAGATTGTACACTCTTATTAACTATACTTGGTTAATTAGGTTTTTTTATATAATATTGGAAGGCGGACAGCAGACGGATTTCTTGATGGTAAGAAACTCACGCCGCCCATAGGCACAAAAGGTGGTAATGGTGCTCCGCCAACCTGAGGCCGGGATGTTAGGCCTCGTGCAAAAGTAAGTTTACCGGCTATCTTACCCTCCAAACCGGAACA
>DVZN01001255.1:0-10517 GCA_018237365.1 Caria ino melicerta
TTAATACGAGTGCAACTGCTGTATACAATTTGTTTTATTATTTTTTAAGGCTCTTTCTGTGTTATATAATTATATAACGTGATGTTCAATGAAAGAGCATGTGTATCCTACACTGAATAAAAATATTTGACTCTTGACTATTGACTTAGTAATAGTCTATACAAAGAATTAGAAAACTTTTTTAATGTATTCATTTTCAGAAAAAAAGCATTACAAGATTATCATCTTTACACCCCAAAAATCACTAGTGTTGTCTGCAGTATGTGCAGTATGCAGTGCTTTTTTCTGAAATATTTTCGATGCACTCTACAAAATTTATTATATAAATACAACACCACTCACAGGTTAATCTTGAAGCGATTAAGAAATCCCTTTGTTAAAACGCGAGTATATTCCCTAAGTTATCATTTACGTAAAATAATAACAATAAGAAATAAAACAATCTTATCTTAAAAAGGTCAAGAAAATAACGCTTGACATAAATTTTTCCTAATAATTTAGTCATGTCAATAGATGTATGCAAATAGGTGGTATGTCAAATAAAACTCGAAGTATGAATATTGCGTAATATTACTCCATTCAATGAATATATTTGTCAAACGTATTATGGTCATTAGTTTTGTCAAGGAGATTTTCGTAAGCATTTTCACAATACAACTATTCTGTTTTGATATTGGTGCTAATTTATTAATGTGTGCGGCGTGGATTTTTCACATTTCTTTACATACATACATACATATATACATTCGTACGTATGGACATCTTCGTCTTAGCCTCATCTCGTTTCTATATCAGATGATATAGTAGGACGCCGCGCGGGGTTGGAAAAGGTAAGATCTTCCCAGCAAGACGAGGTGTGCTACCAGGGGACCAAGGTCTGTCGTAGTTTTTTTTTTAATGACAATAGTTGCCAGCCAGAGCGGCTTCGCAACGTCACCGGGCGTTTGTGGGCGAGCAGAGTGCTCAGCCCTAGACATGCATGCATGCATTGTTTAATACTGGTGGGACTCCTATAACGCCCACACTAAGAGTTGCCTCTTGCGAGACCGGATATTTTTGCTGCGTTTTGCCTACTGATGGACGTGGTATCTGTGGCTTGAGACGGAAAAGGGGCCTTCGTCACCGAGATCTGACTGAGAAGCGTTGGAAGTTGTATATATGCTAGCGATGTAAATAACTTCAATATTGCGATTTAGTATTTGCTTGAACTTATGTGTCTTGCGTCGTTGTTGTACGTCGAATATCGCTTGATCGTTATAATATCATGATCTAGGGATTTGACAAGGGCGCCAGTTTCTTTCCAGAGCGACTGCCATTTAACCTCTTAAACCTAGAAGGGCAAGCAGGTTCAATCCTAAATTAAGTCGAATTCGAATACACGACTCCGGGTTTCTTCATTTTCTTTCACCGTAAGAGCACTCAGAAAATGTACTTAAGTTAGGAAAACTCATTGGTACATGACTGGGATCGATCATTCGATAAGAGTCATTTTTATCAGTAATTTCTTTTCTCATATATGACCTGGTATTTTATTATTTAGTTATTTTACGGGAGGTAAGCCTAAGAAGAAATATTTGGTATTACGTTAGCCACGTACTCAAGGATATAAAGCTATTTCTATATGCGTTGACAACTAGATTAATATTCTCTAGGACCTTACACAATGTTCCAAGAATACTTGAAGATAACTCGAACAATAATCCATTAATCTTATTTGACTTATCGTTTTTTGTTTTGTAATACAGACTCGATTGTGCGTATTTCCTAAGTAAACCATGCTGACCTTGGCCATTTTCGTATGATGTATTTCTAGGCGCCTTTCATAGGACACATATAGACCTCCTTTGTATCTATTCACACCTTCTATGTGTGCCCGATTGGCGACGGACTTGCCACTCTTCACATCATGGGATCTAATATCGTCGGCTAATCATGGGTGCGTACTACTTTGTACCTCCGCCTACCATTACGAGGACATATGGGCGTGATGATATTTATTTATTTATTTTCTATCTATTTTATTTAATGAGCAAATTTTTGTAGCCTCCAAGCCGCCAAGTGTCGAGATTCGGGTTTAATTATCGATTGGAATAAGCGTTTGTTTGATGAACTTTATACGGATGTGTATTTATGTGTCTGGATGCTTATTGAATTTATTTCTTTATTTATATATGCATTTCTATGTATGTACTAATACACACAGTATATACACACAGTATAATACAGTCGATATCAAATTATGTTAAAACAATTATTAGTTTATTTTGTATAAAAAAATAATAATTCCAATAATTTGTCTTTTTATTGGGAATAAGTCTTTTTGTTCTGTCTTCAACGATCGAGTTGTACCACTCATTTTTTCCTCTTATTTTTAATTTTTGTAGTCTCTTTTCCATTTTTTGTAATAGAACCTATGTCGTATGTTGTAATGCTCTTTACCTACTTGTGTTTGTACAGTTTCATTGGATGAAAAGGTTGTCTGGTAGAGATCGCTTTCTTTGGGGATAAGACCGCCTTTTGTGTGCTACAAACTGTCACATATGTCGCTGATAGTACTTAAATAATGATATTTATTGATCTGTAAGTGTGATTGTGCATAATAAAGAGTTCATTCATTCATTGACTAATGCAACACGGAGGATTTTCGGTATTCATAAATAAATGGTAGATAAAAATGATTAATCGATTAAAAGAAATCGCCGCCATTGGACATATCTTTAATGAACGTTTATCTAACGTATTTTATGAAGCTAGGAATCCATTAGTGAGTCCATGGATACTGCTTCATAATATTCAAACACATATATTATTATCCTTTATTTTTAATCGACGGAGCTTTATCGTTGGTCGATGAACAAAGAATTTTGTTTTGTATTCATCACTCAATGACAAAAAGAAATAGTCTTAATCAATAACGGATTAGAGAAATCGACGGTGTTGGTTCTGTAATTAATGGGCATTTATCACGTACATACAATGTTGAAGGATCCATTAAAGAATTGTTGGAACTACGGACACTGCATCCTACTGTATTAAAACTGCTGAATTAATTATTATGAAATAACTATTTTTGCCCTAGCCATTATTATTATAAGCAATCATCATAATAATTATAAGTAAGTAATAAGTTTATATTTAAATAATTGTTTGGTGAATTATTATTGGCGGTAATTCTGCTGTACACCGACTAAACTATTTTTTAGTTATTCCTATCTACCTTCAACAGAAAAAGAAAGAGACGAGACGAGTTTAGTGTTGACAAATTAGAATGCTTTCAAAATTGTATGAACGTTTAGTCTATAGGATACAACGTTTAAAATATTTGCAAGTTTTTACGCGCTTACTAATTTCAGAGCGCTAAATATGTCCCGTCTCTTTTTATTGTTATGTCGTTGAAGGTAGATAGCAATAGTTTAAAATTTGTTCAGCGAAAGCACAACAGAATTACCGCCATTGTAGTGAAATAAAATTAAGCAAAGGTATTATTATATTTTCGACAAAATGAGGTTTATTATTATAAAAAAATGAAAAAATATGATTCACAAAATAATGCAACTAAGGACGGAATAGTTATCGGGGAAAGCCACTACTTATACGCTAATTCGCCGTGTGGTGTTCGGAGGAGCAGAATTTCTCCTTCCCATGTCTGCCCGTGGGTATCGTAAAAGGCGATTATAGACATGTTCGGGAGGTGGGCGGCAGCGCCTCCTGGAGACAATACAGTCCGTAACAAACACATTACAAGTATACTGCGGTCACCAACCCGCCTGCCCAGCGTAGTGACTTTGGGCAAACCTGAGGGAGGCCTACGTCCAGCAGTGGACTGTAATAGGCTGATGTTGTTGTTGTATACACTATTTTATCTGAATGTGATATTAAAAAGTGTGTGGATGTGAATAAATGTGGGAGAACCAATGGCATTTTCACCGACATCAAGAAGGAGGAGATTCTTTGTTTGACTGTATTTTATATGTATGTTCACCGATTCCTTCGCCAATTGTAAATTTTGAAGATAAAAACAACGCATATATACAGGCAAATATACATTCTATACTTATTAGCATTATATATTCTTATTTAAATTTGTAAAATAAAAACAAACGCATCGCTATTTCGAGGTTTTTGAGGACCATGATATTTGATTTATAGTACTATCTACCTACTCCATAAGGGATTTGGTATGAATACATAATATTTTAGACGGCATCATTAAACTCACAATTTAATACTCATCCCATCAGCTGTACGCGTCTGACGCAAATAGTCCATTCGTCCTTCACGAATAGAATTCTTTATTCATCGGTTGCGCCTATTACATCTTCCGGCGGTGTGAACTGTAGCTTAAATCACCTTAAAGTACGTGCTATAAACCTATATTTCCACGTTAAAATTATCACCTGCATACTTATGCACAGTAATCGAACTTGAGTATTTTGTTATCTGCCTTCTAAGATATTTTTAAAAGACTAGATATGTTAAACGCGCTTTATTTTGACTAGAAAAAAGGCAATCGCTTGTAATTCACCAGTTTCATCAAAATATTTCAACTATTTGTATTAAAAATACCTTCCTGTGCACAAATCTGGAAATAATTGTACAACCACCGTTAAAACGTTTCTTTTCACGCGAAAATATTATAAAGTTTACTTCTTCATGCTATAATCGTAAATATGTACCAGATTTTTTTTGTGTAATAAAAAATTTACCCTTTTTTTCGCTTCTATGAGGTGTGTGTAATATGTTTAGTGTAGGACTGTCGCAGTTACAGAGGCCTAAACAGGCATGCCTGCGCAGACATACCCGTCGAACTTGGCTGCTATGGGTCTGTGTGAATGTGATAGTCCTACTCTAAACAGACATTACGCAGTCCTCATAGTAGCGAGGTACTTTTTTTTTCGAACTGACAATAGTTGCCAGCCAGAGCCGCTTCGCAACGTCATCGGACGTTTGTGGGCGAGCAGAGTGCTCAACCCGAGACTGCATTATTTAAGGGTGGGACTCTTATAACGCTTACACTTAGGGTTGTCTCCTGCGAGACCGGACCTCGGCTTTGTGCTGCGTTCTGACTACTGGTGCTCGGAGTATCGGTGGCTAGCGAGATACGACGGATCTGCAGTCCTGTCCGAAGAACTGTCTCAAGAAATATTATAATAGAAACCAAACAATATTATTTATCATCGGGATATCCTCTGACGGATTTCCGTAATAAGTAATATGCGCCGCGTATAAAACTAGGCTGTCAATAATGTGACACGAATCATGAGGTATTGTTTATGTTCTTCTTAAAATTCTCACCGTGTAGGGCCCTTTAAGCCCACGAGAACTTGTAAAAAGTTGTACTTCAATTATATTTATACTCCATAATAATAACTGTAAATGCAATTTCATTCTTATTGCATTTGCGTGAAAACTCAAAAGTAAAATATTTCTTAGTGCCCTTTGGTTGCAAAGTTCCAAAGTGTCTGAGGAAATTATAAAATTATAACTACTGTTTTAAATGCAATGTTATAAAACATCATTAATTGTAACACAAACCATAGCTCAACTGTGAAGAGTAAATTTCCTGAATTCGCACTTAAAACATCGCGGATGTTGTATCTGTGACACAGATGACAGATCATGCATCATATAGTTTATATTTGAATTATGTCATCTAAACATTCATATATCAAATATGTACTCAAATACCTCCCATATACGCCAACGGCCGCCGTCTGCTTTGTGTCACGGTATTAAGGTGTGTCTGTTTGATCAAGGTACAATTTACGCGCACGTTACCATGCACGTATTCGGGAATGTCGTCGCCGCACGTCGAAATTAAGTGGTCCTGTGTTTACTCATTATATTTGTTGTACATTATTAACAGATTCGCAAAATCGAGTGATGTATAGGGATGCAGTTATTTTAAATGTTGTCATATCGACGTTTTAAATAATTAGATCGATAGTCTTAAAATCTATATAAAAGTATTCGATTGAAATTCCAATAAATGAATCAGAAAAATTTCTGATTCATTTATTGGAATTTTTGCATACGTGGTATAACCTAATATTTTACGTGCTTTAACTGCTTATCAATATACACCTAACGATCAGTTATTTTTATAACATTTATGTATGTAGTTCGCTCTAAATAAATCGTAATACTGTACAGTTGTTCCTGAAATCAATATGATTAATTATAAATGGATGCTAAACAATCATCACATTTTATAATATCGTTGTTTTTACAATAAATAGGTTGCCATTTAACCCTCATCTCACCTGATGTTAAGTGACAATGCGGCCGAGATGCATTATGTTTACCTAGATACAGCCTTATTCACTCTGGCCTTAAAGATGGCTAGATTGTATTGTTCTGGGCAATGAATTCCACTCCAGAGCCGTTCGCATTAGAAAAGACGAACTGAATCATTTCGTCCGGATGGATGGAATATTTACGAGATGTATTTATGTGGGATATGAGACTTTTATTTTGGGTTAACTTTTTTAATGATTGACATGAAATAAATTATCGATATTATCTGATACTAGCGACCCGCCCCGGCTTCGCACAGGTGCAAATGATAGTAAATATACTACAGAATGTCTCTCACAGACATCACTTTAGAGACCTCTAAAATTATTAGTGTTTATTATTTTATGCATGTATTATACCTATAAACTTTTCTCTTGAATCACGCTATGTATTTAAAAAACCACATCAAAATACGTTGCGTACTTTTAAATATCTAAGCATACATAGGGACAAAAAAGCGGCTTTGGTTTCTACTATGTAATGATGTCTGATGTGTCAGACTAAAATATCGATATTTCATAATCATCGATATGTCTACAAACATCCTTACCGTAACTAAGACAATTCGGTATCTATTTGCTACGGTCGTTGACTTAATTTTCCCTTTTGTTCCATTTTAAATATACAGTTTACATGCGCTTCAATAGGTAACAATAAGTAATGTTGTCAAGGATGCGAAGGGCAAACGTCAGCACTGAATTGCCGATTCCAAACGTACCTGTGACTATTGTTCAGAATATGTCTCGCTGGTTATTGTTCACAGTCTTGATATTGTAGAACTCTTGAGTTTTAATCAGACCTGTACGCGTCTAGAATATTTATTTTTGCAACCACATTTTTTTCTTCATTTGCCTTTTAAATTATGCAATCGTTCTTTGAAGACTGTATTAAGTTGAAACTAAATAAAATATATTGTAATTGTATTGGAGGAAAATCCTGACTCTGTTTAACGTCAAGATGATAAATTATATATAGCTGTATTTTGCTAACTACTTTACGATATCCATGGGATTTTAAAACCAATGCATGTTTCGACAAAATAATTTTCAAAAGAGCTCGAACATTTCAAGATTTAGAAGAAAAAATGACTATTTCTTTTTATACAAATCACGGCTTAGATAACATTTACACTTTTTTTTTATTTAACTTTATTGTACACCAAACAAATAAGTTTGTACAAAAGGCGAACTTAATGCCTTTCGGCATTCTCCGCCAGTCAACCTTTGGGCCAACAGAAAAATCCGTGTGTAGGTGCCACTCATTTAAAAACATGCTATGAATCTGCTTAAAAATAATATATTTTTAATTTAGAATCACTTTGTAAAATATACATTTAGACATACAAAAAATCCTTATAGAATATTTGAACCAACATTGCACTTATTTTTACATTGTCTAGAAAAACCATATTAATGACAGAACCAAAATAAGAACGAGTAAAAAGTTAGTACTCGATAGAGCTAATATCACAGATTTTTGAGTCCATTTAAAAGCAGACAACACTAATAGGATTGAGTGCACTCCGCTAATCATAATTCATCAGCGAGATTAAAGAATAAACGGCGCGACGGGGGAGACAGGGCCTCCCCGTGTGGGAGAGACAATATGATTGCCACACCTGCAGGAGTGAGAGGAACTAAATAATTCAAACACCTTTTATTTCCTTTCTATAACTACAGCCTTATCTATTGAAATAAAAATCAATTGGCTAATCTATGTACGCGCTACAGTACGGCAGTACGGCAATTGCCTAATTATTTTTGTTATGTTTATAAGTATTAAAAAATCAATTGTCCAATCTATAAACGCGCTACAGTACGGCTGATTTCATTTGCCTAATTATTTTTGTTATTGCCTAATTATTTTTGTTATGATTATAAGTATTAAAAAATCTATTGTCCAATCTATAAACGCGCTACAGTACGGCTGATTTCATTTGCCTAATTATTTTTATTATGTTTATATGTATTAAAAATCATTTGGGCAATATATAAACGCGCTATAGTACGGCTAATTTCATTTGCCTAATTATTTTTGTCATATTTATATGTATTAAAAATCAATTGTCCTATCTGTAAACGCGCTATAGTATGGGTGATTTCATTTGCCTATTTTTTTTTATGTTTATAAGTATTAAAAAATCAATTGACCAATCTATGTAGGCGCTACAGTATTGGCCGATTTAATTTCTCTAATTATTTTTGTTATGTTTATATGTATTAAAAATCAATTGGTCAATCTATGTATAAACGCGCAACAGTACGGCTGATTTCATTTGCCTAATTATTTTTGTTATGTTTATAACAAAAATAAGTTTGCTGGATATTAAGAAAGACAAGAAAAGCTAGTCTTTTAATATTTCGCATCCATTCGAAAACCTTAATATATTGTACAAAATTTCATCCATTTGCGCATAAACTTTTTGCCGTGTCGGTAGTATGATTTTTTTTTGTATTGTCCAGAAAAAAATGTAAATTAAGAAGAAGATGGACTCATGATATACTTCCTAAAGAAATACAAGCTGCGTGTAGACACTATTTTGCATGTTTGAAATTGTACTAAAGTTTATCAGTAATAAATGTATTACTACTTAAAATTTTCTTATTTTTTATGAAACTTAATCAAAGCTGCATCATACAAATATTAATACTGTTAAATTATTGTAAATAAACACAACTACAAATAAAATTACCTATTAAAATAGTAACATATTAAAGATACTATTCATATTGAACCATACCGGATTAATACAACTACCCATCGCAATGACAATAATGAAATTCAAACATTAATACAGTCAAATACAATCACGGATGGCCGCATAATCGAGTTAGGTGGTATCCGCCGAAACCCCTATCACATAATCTGGCCTATTGTCCGACAGTCATAGCGTTGATCATGGGGGCCGATTATTGTGGCAATTTTGTGTTTATTATTTACAGGTGTCTCCTGTTTATTTTATCCTTAAGACACGCGATATCAAGAGTATACTCAATGTTTTTCTTCTAAAATGATAGTGACATGTGAACTTATTTTGTGATACATGGATTACATACAAAATTATAAGACATGAAATTATAATGATAATATTATTATATGAATATCGCCTTATTGGTCTAGTGGTGTCGGTGTCCGACTTTGAGAGGTCTTAACGAAACAAGAGGTTAACTTGTTCTATTTAAGAGTTTTTTCAGTTTTCTCAAAAACATAACGTTGCCTGAGATTGGATTTGAGCCCGATTGGCAGCGGACTTGCCATCCGTCACATCACGGAACCTAATATCTTCGGCTAGTCGTGGGTACATGCTAGTAAATACATCTGCTTACCCTTTCGAAGGTATATGAGCGTGACGATATTATACGAATACTAGCTATGAAACAGAAATATTCACCCAATTGATGCCAGTGCGCGGAATAAAAATGAAAAAATGTCATTGATGAGAGAATTTAATTTTAAGTGAAACAGTGCAAGTGTATTAATATCAAAAATATCAAGATGCAGTTTCACCCAGTGCTGAGGTTGAAAGATATACAATATAAAAAGTGTGAGTTTGGTAAAAAAAATTTTGCCCTGCCCTAACTCCGAGTTGGCGAAGAGGTTGTGTCAACCAGTGACAGTACCTAATTCAGAAAAGTAGAAATTTATATTTAGTTTTTCTTTGCCTGTAAGCATAGGCTTTTGAGTGGAAACGATGGCGTTGGCATGTCTTAAAACAAAACCCCGTTTAAAATATAAGGTTTATTTTTATAATTAAAGATTAAAATCGGTTCAGAAGTTGCGAAGTTTACAGTTAACACCTACATCACGCCACAAGATATTTATATATCACGCAGACATCACATTAGAAACCTCCAAAATTATCAGTGTTTCTCTACTATTTTATGCATGTATTATACATACAAACCTTTCTCTTGAATCACTCTATCTAATAAAAAAAAAACACATCAAAATCCGTTGCGTAGTTTTAAAGATTTAAGCATAAATAGGGACATGGGGACAGAGAAAGCGACTTTGTTTTATACTATTATGTAGTTATTATTATGAAGTGATTAAACATGTTTCTTTAACTTTAAAAAAGAGGTTCAAAGTAATAAAATTATGGGCATATAAAATTAAACTACCGATATGGAACCATACCGGATTAATACGGTTGCGTATTCCAATGACAATAACGAAATTCAAACATTAATAGAGTCAAATACAATCACGGATGGCCGCAT
>DVZN01001256.1:0-10516 GCA_018237365.1 Caria ino melicerta
GCGAGTCTAGCACTGTGACTTAACACATCGCTTTGAAGTAGCTTACCCAGCGTCCCATTCACCCTGTTCCCAGCATTAGGACATCATACTTAATTGCATACGTCAAAGCATTATAATTATTATTAATGAATTACAGGTGCCGGTGAATCTTTTAGTCAGGGTTAGATATACAAATAAGCTTAAGACCTTTAATTAACATAAGGATTCTTTGTTTAATCCAAATATTAATTACATAAATTATTTTAGTTCTAAGGTGTTTTTAAGATTACTACTTTACTGTCACTTATATTGATTTAAAACATACGAGTAAATAGTCCCATTTATGGGGGCTATATTTATGTAATGTTCCTTTTTCTCACTTAAGTAGGGAATTTATAACAATCGTGTTGGTTGTAGGAAAATATATGGTGCTTAATCAATACTGGCATTCTACTAATCATCAATGAATAGTCCAGAAATTCGACAATGAAAGTCAATATTTTTGTCCAAAATAATTTATTTTTTCAGAGACTTTGTGATTTTGTATATAACAGGTAATATTTGAAAGCACAAACATATTTTATAAATTCTAAAACATAATATACTTTATTCAAATCGCCTCTGTGTTCGAGTGGTGTCAGAGTCCGACTTTGACGCGAGAGGCTCTGGGTTCAATTCCCGGGTCGGGCAACTTGTTCTCTACGAGATTTTTCTGAAAAACATAGCGCTGACTGGGATTGAATATGTGTCCAAATAGCGACGGCATTGCCACCCGTCACATCATGAGACCTAATGTCGTGGATGCATACTATATACCTAGGTATGTAGTATGTACTTCTGCCTACCCTTTCAAAGTCATATGGGATATTTATTTAATTTAAATATAGAAGTCATGTAAACTAATTTTATCAAAGCCAGTTCAGAAGGACAAGATACGTTCTGGCTGAGCTGCCGGTTACTGTTAGTATGAAATACTCGTAGAGTCACTTGGTTTACGTCTTCAAGACTCAGCGGAAGTATGCTGGCTTGAGTATGAATCCGAACGAAAGCTCGGAAACCACAACTGAACTGCTCCTTTATGAGAGACGTTGAAAATATAACAGACTATACGACTCCATAATCTACATAAAACGTATTAAAAATTGGTATACCGTCTCTATAGAAATAAATCTAGAAATGATACTCATCTGTAATAGCTGAACAAAATAAACAACTTTATTTGATTAAACTTTTTGATTTTGATTTTACTAACTCCTTTTTTCGTTTTAAAATGTTCTAGGGGTTGCAATTTCTTTTGTATATATGTACATACAGATAATATGGCGCAAGATATAAAAAAGATAAAACCTCTACCATATTTATGAGGTACATGCTAATGACCTAAAGAATGCACTTAAAAAACTTAACCTCAGATCACCTTATGAAAAATAAAAACAACAATAAAAAGGAGCTCATTTATATTCATGTTTAGGATGAATTACAAAACGTGTTTTGTTCTTTTTTTATTTGGGTTTATATATTTTTTTCTGGATAACATACATTTTAGCACATTCTTTTTGCTAAAAATTAACAGATATTAATGTCGAATTTGTCAGATTTATAATAATTGGTTCTCCGATGATAAAATTATGCCTTTTTATGAATTTAGCAGCTTTTTCAATGTTTAATCTGGAATAAGCGACATTGACGCAAAGACTGAAGAAATATATATTCAAATGCTTAAAGAGTAATGAATGTGGAGGAAGCTAGGCAAGTATATAGGAGTTGTGACACTTGGCACTCGATTCTCTCTGCCTACCCCGTAAGGGACTTGGTGTGAAGATATGTATGTAAATGCTTAAAGATTGGCTCGTTGTTATAAAAAGCTTAACTGGGCCCTTGTATAGACAACATAATATTTTTTTTCATAATTTTAAAGCTTCTGAATCCGGAAAAAATACATTTTTTACCTTCTCTGTTCGTGACCTTAGGTGTCGGTTATCAACCGATTTTTATTTTTATGTGAGAAATTTAATTATATACCAACTTTCCACTTTGTTCCAAATAAATAAGAATAATGTACATGGATTTAAAGTTTTTTTTGCAGTTTTACCGAGTTTAAATTTGGGCATAGTCTTTTATAATATTTTATAATATAAATTTACTCGACTTTGACGCGAGAGGTCCTGGGTTCGATTTCCGGGTCAGGTAACTTGTTCTAAGTATGAGTTTTTTTATGATAAAAAAAATTACACAATTCAATCCCAGGCATTTGTGCCCGATTGGCGACCGTCTTACCACTCGTCAGTCATATCATGGGACCAAAGATCGTCGGCTAATCGTAGGTGCATACTAGTATGTACCTGTGCCTACCCTTCCGAGGATATATAGACGTGACGATATTATAATATATAATACGAGTACATATATAGTACTCGGAGAAACATGGTTGTTATTAAATGTTTCTGATTTTCGAAGTTTATATATGTGTGAATTAATTTATATTACATAATAATTCCACTCATTATATATAACAACTTCTTTTGTATCTCAGGCAGATCTTGAACTAGCTTCAAGATCTACCTGAGATACAAAAGAAGTTTTGAAACTAAGATAAAATCTTTCTCCTACAAAAATTAAATATTATCGAGTCTGAGGCCGTTAAACGGTAGACAACATCAATCGCAAGTAGTTAACTGTAGCAAAAATTATACTCACCTATTATACAACAAATTCTGCTTCATCATTATATGTCTAAGAACATTTCGACTCACATAATCAATGAAATAAGTCATTAAAATGTTAATATTATCTATCTGTGAGTTATGTTATATAACCTAATGCGTAGCTAAAAGAAGGAAACCATAATCTCGCGTGTAGGTAGAAGAATGTATCTAATTATGATTAGTGCTTTAATTTTCACATTAACAAAACAAATTACTGTACATGAGAATGATAATAACAGTACTATTAAATAACATGTTAACATTTTCTCAAGGATTATGTAATGATAAGCAAAAGAGGCCCATCTAATCAGATAATTATTAGATTTTAAACGCGTTCCCTAATTGAATACATATTAATCTAAGCTATGTAGTTTTTTCGTTTGCAGGGGGAGGCAGTTGGCCTATGGGGGTTTCTGCGTAACTGCCTCCCTGCCACGCTGCTCGTAGAATTCGAGCATAGGTTTACCGTGCTTAACTTTTAATTAGGTAGTAGAGTATCGCAAGAGCTCGTCTGGATTGGAATAGGCAAGCTGCCTTACCTATTCCTGCCGCAAAATATTAGTGCTAATCGTTAACGCCTTTCGGTTAGGAGAACAAGGTAGCCGGTAAACTTACTTTTGTATGTACGTACCATCTTGGTTCAGATTGACAATGCACCTTTAACAGTTTTCGTGTCTATTGACTGAATAAATGTCTTATAATTAGGGAATCTTCCTGCTTGTTTTCTTACCAATATCTTAAAAAAGGGAAATTCACTGGTAATCTGTCGCTAGAGTTAGCAACTTAGCCTCAAATCACGCACTGCTGACATCTTAGAATGGCGGCGGTTGCTTTCTTAATACTAGAGGACTCATTTAATTATTTGCTACTCAAAAAAAAATTTATCAGATTTGTACGAGTATTGTAACCATGAAGCTATATACTATTAGGAGTTTACACTCTTAATTATTACACGATGCCAATCTCAATATTTCTCATTCACTCTTTTGGGGCTTGTAACCCTCATTAGAGGTCGGTGTAATGAGAGTGAGATAGCTCTGTCCAATATTAGCATCAGATCTTATTTAGTAGTATAACCTCCAGATATTAGTTAGCTTTATGATTATAACATTCTTCTTTTATTAAAATGTCACGAGACTTTCAAAGAGATTGACGTAAGCATGATTTGTGATACATATCAAACAAGTTTATTAACATGACTTTTAATTATAATTAACAAATCTGAATTGATCGAAATCTAAATTTAAGAAGCTTATCTTTAGTGTCTATCATTAGATCAAGATCAAGAGATATCTTTCCTGTCGAAAGATATTACTTCCAAAGCAATAAAATCTCTTTAATAAATCTATTTATACACGTTTGTGCTACATTTGCATTAATTAGTAAGTTATCTGTAAATTGGTAAATTTGCAAACTGCCTCAGTCTATACTCCATGGGGCTTATCATAAAAAACTTCATTCGTGTTGGTCCGGACTTCTTTGCAAAATAGACCATCTGTCTTCCTGCTAGGTAGCTCATAATGGGCAAGCATACGCTTACAGTCAGTAACACCGTGACGTCTGACTTGGTGGTAAACTTTCGGAGCTGTTTACCTGGATAAGTGCCACTGTTTTACTTATTCCTATCGTCATCACGTCAGTGCTTAACATTCATGTGTTCATCCTCAGGTTGGCAAACCACCATTACCACATTATTGAATTTCTTACCACCAGGGAATTCATTTGCTGTTTGTCTAGCAATATTATAAAAAACGGTTTGAGATACCGACTTCGCCTTATCTTTTGAAATTGCTGTAAGAATTAATCTGTTCGAATGGTCATCTGCTGAATTTTTTGTTAGGTTTTCTGTCATTATATCAGGAGATAATACTTGTAGCTTATTGTAGATATACAACAAGACCTATATATGGGAAAAACATATATACTTTCTGGGAATAAAGGAAATAGGCGAGGCATTATTTTGACACTAATGAATAAGTTTTAAAAGTCCAACACTGATAACATTTGATTTTAAACTTATATCGTCGCGTAATATTAACATATTTATTTATTTATACGGGATACTCACGATTATATTTTATTTTATTTGTCGATATTTCGGTCCAGTCTCGTCGTGACCACGGTCTATGTAACTGGACCAAAATATCGACAAATAAATTAAAATATAATCGCGAGTATCCCGTATAAATAACTAAACAAACTGATAACATTGTTGATGATTGACGATTTATACTGAATACGATAAGGCTGTGGCCTTACAGGATTTTGAAAAACACGTAACTAGAGCTCAAATTAAATTGACCCTGAAGAATTTAGCATATTTATCTATTTACGTATATGCCATTGCAACCTTGACCTAACAATGATTTAAAAGGTGCTAGACGGATATAATTAATTTATATACATTTGTTAAAATGTCAAACTATTATTATTCTAAATTCAGCTAGGTACGTCAAAAGTTATATTCCCTAATCCTCCATTTACCGTTATCTTTGACATAAGCTCTACCAGGCTCTACCTTTATTTTTTTTTAATTCCTTTAAGGAATGGTTCAAAATGGCTTACAAATATCGGCCTAACCAATATATTTACCAAAGGTACCTAAGATACTGTTTATATTTATATACATATTTCTGTTGCTTTCTAAATCAATTAGATTTTTCGTCGATCGCTGCAAATAAAGCATCATTCATCAGATATAATATTCAGATAATTATTTTTGTAGGAGTAAGTTACAGCAGTAACTTACTCCTACAAACGTATGCTTATTATGTTTGCCAACGTCAAAATCTTTTTGTGTTTTAAGTATTTGTGTTTCACGATTGATTAAGACAAATAATACATTTAACATTTATGATGCAAAATAACAGCTTTTTACAAAATGCATATGAAAGTATATTTATAACCAAAACGATGTTACTAAATTTATGTGTGTCTGCCCGTCTATTCGGTCTGTTCATCGAAAAGGCTGGAAGGATTTTGAAGGAACTTTCATAGCAGATAGCTTTAGTAAGTTAGACAACTTTCATATAAAAAAATATAAAGGTCCCGTGTACAAAAAATTCTGAGCAATCTACGCAGTTTAAGTAAAGCTTAAGAACACTAAATAACAAAATTATAAAACGTGTCAATATAAAATGATATAAAAGATCCCTTTGGTATAGATAGAAAAACAACTATATGTCCCTTTTCTTGCCAGAAATGCTATAAATTTCAAAGTGGGTTGTTTTCCTTAAAAATGTTTTATTAACACATGTTTTTGTCGAACAGTACTTAACTAATATATCTACTTAAAGTTATAAACAAAAGTAAATATATTAATTATTATTAATATATATTTTTTATAATATTGAGGGCAAACAAGCAGACGGATACCCTGATGGTAAGAGATTCACGCTGCCTATAGACACCAAAGGTGGTAATGGTGCGTTGCCAACCTGAAGCAGATGGCTTAGTTTGTTTAGAGAACCTGGACTAACATTGAAAAATCTAATTTTGGGTAATATTAGTTACGATAAAGTTATCGTAAGTTCAATCTCTCATAAACGCCAATAATCATTGATGAATGGTAACTTGATGGTATCTGGGGTGAACGGTCGCTAATTCATACACTTCTTGCTTCGCTCGTCAGTAATTATAGAGAGGTATATGCTATTTATGAGAACTGAGTATTTGTGCACCTAAATTGTTCATAGTCGATACTTGTCTTTATGTAATTTTAGAAATTCAAGTTGATTGTCTAGAGAAAGTGATTTAATCTGGCTTGAACGCATATCTAGACATTAATACAGAGACTAAATTTGTAAATAAATATATTTGTTTACTTGTCCACTCTTGACATTAAAAAGAAGCATTTGTTAGTATTCTTGGAAGTTGAGATATTCATGAGAAGAGTTTTATTTCGAATAGTTTTGCCGTTTCCAATAAAAAAATACAGTTCGACAATAGTTTATTTATTCTTTGATTTTTGATTATGTTCTTGAGATCATGGGCGTACCCGAGCAAATCAATTTTTTTTTTCACGTGTTTGTTTTGTCTTACACACTACGAAAACTAACAATAATAGGTATTTGTTTATTAATATTTTTTAATTATATTATTCTGACACAAGTATTCCGTATCTACTTAAAATAATATCTCCACACTGTTCTAATTGTGATGTTGTTTTTAATCAAAAAAAATATATTTTGATTGTTTCAAGGTAACGCATATTATATATTGTGTTGCAAATTAAGAAGTATTTGAAATCTCGTATCAGCCACCCGACCTGCCCCAAACGCTGGTCTGAGAGAAACCGATGTTACTGAAAATACACATTGGCCTGTTTTTGGGCCTGTGACCGCTGCCCTAAAAGTGTCTCCGGACCGGACTTTAGCCTGAGGCAGCGTGATAAATTGAAATTTTCGTAAAAAATGTAGAGGATGTCGTGGCTAAATTCGGGTCTGCTGCCTCTATTACTGCCTCTTTGTATGTTTAATTATAATAAACTGTAATAAAACCATCAGGATCCGTTAATATGTGGAAATACTGTTTGTACAATTTTAAGATATCGTCAACACATTTGATTTAAGTATATTATTTAATGTTTCATACAATTTTCCACAATTTAGATAGTATCTTATAAATTATATTTGAGTTACTCGTTGACATGTACCTACGTACACACTTATTCACTTTTTGCTAAGACAACAAAGTGAAACGGGAAGCCCACTATCCTAAGAGTTGAATAAATGATAGCTGTTAGACATCATAATAATTTTAAGGTATAAATATCCCTGAACAAATTACACTATCTAATCAAACTACACGACCTAATATCAAAGAAAGCAAATTATTTTCTTGTGATATGGGTGTTAGTCAACGATATTATAAATAGAAATACATGTTTATATATCGGAATAAGTTTAATGACACCCAGATCTAGAAATACTTACGTCTATGTTCATTACACAAACACCCGCCCTCATCGGGAATCGAACCCGAGCTTCGTTATTCGTCGACATGGTAAGGCAACTACGCTCAACACTCGGCATAAAAGACGGTCGGACGGAAATGTTGATGATGATAATTAATAAGGAATAATTAAATATTTTATTAATTTTAAGTAGGTATCTGCTTAGAGATAACACTTGGACTTCCTAGATATTATGTCAAAATAACTTGGCTAATTATTATTGCCAGTCATAATTATCCGATAAATTGCTTTCTAATAATTATTAAATGTAAATCATAAGGGAAGCAACAACAATATTAAATGTTATCACTTAGTAATTAGCCACATGAATATTTATGACACTGAAAATTACTACACAAATTAAATTACCGCCTGCACAAAAAGTAATGCGTAATTACCTACCTCATTTTTCTTTTCTGTGGTTAAATTTGCAACACTAAATTAAATGTCAAAAAGCCCGCGAAACGATCGCAGCGCGGGAACGACCGTTCGTAAACAGACTGCACGGCCGACGTGCTTTCTCCGTGCTTTATAACCACCGCCTCGGATCCGTCGGGGGGCCGAAGAAATTGTTTGGCAACATTATGCGAGTCGAACCAATTTATTAAAAATCGTTCAGATTTTGCCTCTAGAGACGGGACAAAATTAATTTGTTTCGAATATCATTGAGGTGTAAAGTTGAAGATAATGTAAATTGATTGAGGCATTGAAAGTTGAACTGACCATTTGAAAGCAAATTTAACAATAGAGTATGCTTTCAAAATATCGTTTTATTTTATTGTGACGTGCTTATCACCGTGTTAGATATAATTACATAATAAAACGATAGATTTATTTTATTTATCATTATAAACTAACTGTGGTCCGTAGCTTGGCAATTATTACTTTGCATTCGTAAACAAGAAATAATTTAAGAACAAAATACCCGGCTACAAAAATAATTACTTAATCATAAAAAAACACTTTAATGATTGTGTTGATAATAAACGTTTTCTTTCTTTCGTTCTGTTTTCCATTTGCGGGTACCATTTTGGATATTTATAAAGCCTATACATTACTGACGACACCACGTTATATTATGTCGAAAACCCTGTAGCCATTTGGGGTATGGGGCTTGGCAACAAATAGTCAGACATACGCTAAAAAATATAACATAATTATTTTATAGCATTGGAAGGCAAAAAAGCAGACAAATTTGATGGTGAGAAATTCACGCCACTCATAGACACCAAAGGTGGTAATGGTGCGCCGCCAACCTAAAACCGGGATATTAGGACCCGTGCTTAAGTAAGTTTACCGGCTACCTTACCCTCCAACCCGGAACACGTCAACAGCAAGCATAGACGTTATGGTGGCAAGAAATACTTGTCATACATGGACCTTAAAAATTATAAAACAAAACTAAAGTGAGACGATTGCTTACACTTACTATGTTTTAATTTTCGAGTGGAGTGCATTTTTCGCGGCCGTGAAGCCGCGGGTAGTCGCTAGTTGATAATGTTTATATAGGTCTAAATATGCAAATAAATCAGGGTATGATACGAACAAAATAATACTGGGGCCACTTGGCTGCAGGGGCCCCAGTATGCCTAAACAATGCATTTGAATTTCGTCGTAGTCAGGTCAAAGAGCCTCACGGCAAATTTCGATATGAGCCACTTCAGGGCAAGCTACACTACTGCTAAAATTGTCTCCCATAGAATCAAAATGCTGTCCTAGCGAACTTCTTAACTTTTCGTTTACACATGAAAATATCACACTACAATTTTAATAATTTTGATACACCCAATTTTAATAAAAGTAAGTAAGTACCTTCACGCCCATTATCCCCGAAGGGTTGGCAGAGGTGTGCTAGTATCTCCACGACTCGTAAGACCAGTAGATATTATAGAACACCCACGATTAGCCAAGGTACTAGGGCCCATGATGTGATAGGTGGCAAGCCTATCGCCACTTCGGGTACATTCCAATCCCGGGCAATGCCATGCTTACTCAGAATAATCTGAAAAACATTTTAAGAAAAGTTTTCCGACCTGGGAATTGAACCCGGGACTTAAGCGACTGGCGGTCTTAACAGGCGACAGCGGTACCGTTACACCACAGAGACGATAAGCAAACAGGTATAACGAAAGCCCAAAATCCATTCCATTTACTCGTAAATAAGTATCGACTTTCAATCACTTTTTGTTTAGTCAATACATTTTCGGCTCTTGAAGGCCCGCGCGTGACACGAATAAAACCTCTCCAATTTGTAAAGGTTTTCAATACGTTATTAGCTTCTGTACGTGTTTAAAAAGGGAAATTATTCAAACCATCAATAAAAGTGCCAACTTTACCTATTACCAGTGGTGTAGTTAGGTGGACAAGGGCCCCGATGGAAATAGAAAGTATTGGGCCCTCTTTTGACATAGCGAAAACTCATAACAGATTTATATATAAGATACCCTCTTCTTCAAAAGTTGACAGAGGTCACTCCGCATTTCAGGTATATTCACCGCCTGCCTACTCTGGTAGGCATTTAAAGCGTAAATCGTATTAGGGAGACACCGCCGTTCAGCGCAATGTGAGTCTTTAGACGATGTATTAAGAATCAAATTTGATTGCACCCAGATATGAGATAGCATATTTATACCTAAACATGTATTTCGTTAGAGAGTGAATAATCTGTACGGTAGTACTGTTATCTAATCAATGGTTTAAGTTAGAGGGCCCCTGAGCTCTGAGCACTAGAGCACTGCGCCACCTAGCGCGACAATAGCTACGTCACTGCTAGTCACAGTTAATGACATGTTTTTTTTTTAATAATATTGGAAGGCGGACAAGTAGACGGATTTCCTGATGGTAAGAAATTCACGCCGCCTATAGACACCAAAGGTGG
>DVZN01001257.1:0-10514 GCA_018237365.1 Caria ino melicerta
TGCCTGGGATTGGATATGTGCCCGATTGGCGACGGACTTGCCACCCGTCACATCATGGGACCTAATATCGTCGGCTATTCGTGGGTTTATACTAGTATGTAGTATATACCTCTGCCTACCCTTTCGAGGACATATGGGCGTGATGATATTTATTGATTTTTATTTTACATTATAAGGTCCCAACTGTAATCAAAATGTAACAAACTTATTGTAATTATTACCTATTGATATATATTTTTTAAATTATTTGTCAATACAACTCGAAAAATGTTTTACTAATCTTGTTAAAAATTAGACACAGTGAATTATAGGTTGTAAATAATAATAATCTCTCCCACAAAATGTTAAATAGCTTTTTCGTTCTTAACATTTTTCGGATTTTCCCCGAGGTTACACTTAAACACTCCAAATAGATTGTCCAAATACAAATTAAAAAAAAACGAGGTAACGTCCATTTATAAAATGTGATTTTTTTCCATAACAATTAACTCATTTGATAGATGCATTGGTGTTACCAAAAAAGACATTACAATCATCATCATTAATAGAATAAAATTGATAAATTTGACCATAGATGGCCACAGCGCTTTGGTGTAGTGGTTAGCTTGTCAGCTCGGAACGCCGGAGACATGGGTTCATTCCCCTGAGGCACCATATTTTTTTTATTCTCAGCATTTGTTGAATAACTTTTAAATACGGATAAAACTACAGGCAGGCATATATGACTATGTTGAGGATAAACATTGTACAGGCAATTAGAAAATCACAATTTTCCAGTAACACAAACCTTATATCCAAAATATTTTCTAAATGATCTGTGGTCTTCTTTGCATGTTCTATAGCTGCGGCGCTTGTAAGAGCATTTGTCAGCATTTCAGCATAAATGGCATCCTTTTTCTCTCTTTCTTTATTTTTATTAGCAGCAGTCAATAATTCTTTTCTAACCTTAGCCATTTCATTTTGTGACATAAAGGATAATTTAATGTAGCTCTGTCTCAAACCTGACAAATGGTTTAACTGAAAATTGTAAACATAGACATATCATCACTGGAGGCCGCCCGTGACTTCATCCGCGTGGAAACCATAACATAACAGAACAATTCCCGTGTAAACCCCGATTCCTCGGGAACTCAGGGATAAAAAGTAAAATGCTAGCTACCTATATACCAAATTTCATTGTAATCAGTTCAGTGGTATTTGCGTGAAAGAGTAACAAACATTCATACATTCACAGTAGGATTATTATAGATACCTATTGGTGCTGATTCTGCTGTACATCGACTAACCTATTGTTATCTACCTTCAACTTACAGAAAAAGAAAGGGACGAGATGGGATTAATGGTACCAAATTATTATGCTCTAAAAATTGTTTTAACATTTGGTTTTACCACAGAATATAATGTTTCAAATTTTTGCAAGTTTGTATGTACTTACTAATTTATTTTTATTTATTTACTTATTCATTCTCATTACAATTCTTTACTAATGTATATATTAAGTGATGCGCCGAACTGCTGGGCAGTTTGTTGGCAAAGTTTACGCTCTATTATCAATTATAAGATAACAACAGTAGGTACTTAACATCTTACTATATATTAAAGAAAATAATAGACACTTGCACAGGAAAAAAGAAATACTCTTATGACCAACTTCATTTATGCACTGGGACATTTTTGAGACATCTGCACCAGTACATAAATCCAGCGGGATACCTTTTTTTACAGTCTATGTATGTGTAATTATTTCAACCCTCTTATGAACTAGAAGACACTTTTCAACATGAATTCTTTGAAATATTTTAATCTGTAAATTTTAGTCAGTGTTCTTGCAATTTATTACATTTTTAGTTATACATTTTTTGATATTCTACAACAGCAAATGCAACAGCACTAAATATGTCACGAGACATGACATATTTAGTGTTTTATTGTTATATAGGTGAAGGTAGATAGGAATAGCTTAAAATCAGTTTAGAAAGCGTGCATTGGAATTACTGCCTTTGTTTTTCTTGGCTATGAGCTAACTGGGTCCTGTGAACATTTTTCAAATATTGAAATAGATTATAGAGATCATAGATATCATAACAATTCCCAAACTGTTTGGGCCCTCATCTAAAAAAAAATTAGAAATTCAATAACATAGAATAGATGTAAATTTTCTATTCTATTCAAAAAAGCTCCCTAATCATTTTGCATGTCCGTTTTTCGGTTTATGCAGTGGTTTACACATAACAGTAAATTGCTTAACTATTGCATAACTGTGACTGAAATTATTTATAATTATAAGATAGGTGTTCTTATCTAATATAAGCCATTTATACCTCTTACCTTTATCATTTTAATAGACCCATTTTGAACAAAAATTGCTATTTGAACAGTCTCAATTTGGTCTCATAGATATTTTATGAACTAGCAATTACCTGTTGCTTAGCCCACACAGAAAATGTTTTTAGTCGAATCTAAGCACATTGTCAATGTATACAATCGCCACACTTCCATTTAGTTAAATAAGCATACTCACAACTTGTAGAATTTTTTTTTTAATTTAAATGTGCGAATAATACTTACAAGATCCAAATCCTCTTTCTCAATTACTTCAATTTTATGCACAGTGCCAGCATACTTTTTAGACAAATACTGAATAACCTCCTGTTCACATTCTTTTCTCGCAAGAATAAAGAAATATGGTTGAAAGGTCAATGATATTTTAAATCTGGAGCCATCCATTTCAATGAAATAGTAGTCCATTGCTGCTACTAAACGTTTGTCTTCATCTAAAATTTCATTCTGAAAAAATAACATTATATAACATATTTATTATGTAAAGACTAAAAAGGTGAACAAGTAACTGTCTTGTGACCAATAAGTGGCAGAGACAGTAATACTTATTCAACCTAAATAAAATTTCTAGGAAAATTATGAATTTGGTGGAAAAATTAAAAAAATTCAATCAGGAAATAAATATTTGTTATCCCACAGATAACCATAATTAACAATTATGGGAGATAGTGGAAATATACAATACTCAATCCCTGTCCAAGTACTATTTTTGTAAAAAAAAACAGTAGATACCTATATAAACATATCTCCTGATGCTAAGAGACAGCTTTGCCTATAGACACTTAATATCAAAGGAGGCAAATAAGCAAATATTCGCATATTTGCTTATTTGCCTCCTTTGATGTGCCTTGAAAAACCGACAGATGATCGGTAAGCTATATTTGTTATTAGCTATATTTGTCAAATAAGCAAATACGGCAATAATTTTGTCAAACATACTCTCCACACATGAGGTTATTTGCCAAATACAACGAATACACAAATACATATAGCCATGTGTGGTGTCACCATTAAAGGTCGGCATTTCCCCACTCAGTAGAAAAACGGAGTGTTCTACTGAGTGGGGAAATGCCTAAAGTCAATAAGCAAAAGTCAAGCCATAAGTCTACCAAAAGTCAATAGAGCTGTAGAGGCCGAGCCGGCAAACATTACGAAAAAAAAGGTCGGCATTTGACCGCCATCTCACTTGATGTTAGATGACAAAGTAGTCGAAGATATATTATTAAAAAATAGTAATTAAATAAAAAAAAACTTACTGTATGCATATTTATCAAATATCCTGTACGTTCCTTTGTATCCCGAATCCTGTCGAATCCATATTTTGAATCAATTCTATCGTTATCTAAAGCGACACGAATACGTGACTCTGACGAGTCTTCCCTGTCGATACAGAAAAATATAATTAAAAAATGTTTTCACTGATCGATTTATAACAACAACAGAAAACTAACCTGGGGCCAGATGTTCCAGCATCCTTTTTATTTGCTTCGTTTCTATCAGACCTATATTTGCCTGTATTTTGTAAGACCATGTCCGTAACTTTATGTTAATAGTATTAGGAATTTATTAAAAATATATTTATAACAAAAAGTTCTTTGGAATCATTGAAAATCAAAGTTATTTATAAATTAGAAATTCAATGCAAACATTCAACAGCTGTTTTTTGTACTTTCCGTCAAATTGTCAAATTTTCGCGCCAATATTTATTTTTTTATACATTTTTCCATAAAAATGGAGCTAGCAAAAGCTCGTGGCTATACAGCCTAGTCAAGAGTCAGCATGTGTTGTTAAGTCATTTATATCTATTGATCACAGATTAGATATTAGTAGCTAGCTCTATTGATCATATTGTATATTAATGGTTATATCATATTGCTAAGAAAGTCGTATTTTAAATTTAACAACATGTTTTGCATAGTTAAAGATTAAAATATAAACGTCATGTTAAAAGGCAGAATTACTAACGTCCACACTAAAAACTATGGTAAGAAATTGCAGCATCATTTTCTTGGGAAAAGATGGAAGTTGTCAGATGAAAGAACTTAAGCAGTGTATTAGTATTGTTGTATTAAAAAAACATTAAATTTATGAATGATGTATAATATTTTAATAGGAGTCATTGAAAAATAATTACTTGTGCAATTAGCCGAATATAATTCCTACAGTGGTCCATCAACGTCACAAATTGAATCTGCAAAACTCATAATTGATTTAAATTCATTAGAGGCCGTCCATTAAACACGTGAGGGCTCGAAAGGGAGTAAGGTTCGACAAAAACCACCAAACATCACAAAGTGGGTCATCATATGACTAATATGAATAGGGGCTCATATATCCTCAAAAGGGTAGGCAGAGATACATACTAAAATGTACTCACGATTAGCCGACAATATTTGGTCCCATGATATGACGGGTAGCAGGTCCGTCGCTAATCGGGCACATCCAATCCCAGGAAACGTAATGTTTTTCAGAAAAACTGAAAAAAACTCATGAATAGAACAAATTGCCCAAGCCGGGTATCGAACCCTGGACCTCTCGCGTCAAAGTCGGACACCGTCACCACTCGACCACAAAGGCGATGGTATCACCCATATTTACTTTTTCGTCTAGCGGTATATTCGTTAAATGTTATTCGCATGACTCGATTGGAATCTACAACCTTTCTGTCTAGATTCTGAACATACTATTGTGGTTCTTAATTTCCTATAATACACATATAATATAGAATTACGAAGAAGATTATATTTTATACCTGTGTTTAAGAATAATATTTTATCACTTATGTATGTGGCTCCATAGACTATATACTTATTACTGAAGTGTGGCTCTAAACAAAGGTTGTACGCAGATACAATCATGCTACAATCGGTAGAGTAGGTATACGAAAAAATATTTTAAATAAAAATATGTCGAAAATCAATACCATAAATTTAGTTTTATTTTCATTTTAATTAATAGTTCGTCACGTTTACGCGTTTCATAATTAACTTCAGAGCCGCACCTAGATAATTTATATTGTTTAATATCTGATTTTAATATTTGAATATAACTATGTTTTCTTTTTTCCCCTGAACTAACCTCATTTCTTTAATATAATTTAATTTTGAAAACGTCATACTAACTAGCTAGCATTTTTAACAGCAATTGTTATTAGCGGCTTTTTAGCACAATCTGTGACAACGTTTAGTATGCATTACATTCACTCAAATCTAAATGATATTGAGGAAAACGGCGGGAAACTCAAAAACGCGCGGTTATCTTTTCTGGCGAAAAATAATTTAAATTGTGTAAATAGTTTTCAGTTGAGTTTTTTATTGTAAATATTTAATTTTTTATCTATTTCTATTGTATATATATATAATTTGAGTAAGCTTTTAGTGTAAATATGAATGAACCAGAGCCCCCTGACCCAGGGGGTTCAGCCCCCACACCTTCTAATTTTGTTACCATCGAATATGACGAATCAGCTATGGATACCGATCAATCTACAAATTCTACTAGTAAACCTAACAGAAAAAGAATCCATTTAAGTAAAATTTGCAAACAATGCAACAAGAAAAAGCGGAAACATATAGGCGGTCAAAAAGATAAGGGATGTTTATGCATGGAGGAAGATTCTATTAAGTATTCAAGTACCAACACGTTACCTACTTCTACACAGAATACAGACATACACTTAAACAACAACCCACCACAATCAAACTCTAACAACACATTACCTACTCCTACACAGAATACAGACACACAATTAAATAACACATCACAATCAAACACAACAGGCCGAAGACTTTACAACCACTTAGATATTTCACCATACACTGTTCATGTACAAAGAATTCAAAATAGTGAAAATGATGGAACAACCCTCCACCCCGTAACTCTTGGCAAGATATTAAAGGTACATAAAATTGATAATATTATCAATGGCAGTATTAAAAGAATAGGTAGAAATAGAATTTCACTATCCTTTTCTACCTATTCAGATGCCAATGAATTTATTAATAATAGATTATTAAGTGATAACCATCTCAAGGCATTTATACCAACCTTCACTATTACTCGTGTGGGTATAGTGAAAGGAGTTCCTACTGAGTGGACCCCAGAGGAAGTTATGGAAAATATTTCTACACCAATTGGATGCGGTAATATAATTAAAGTTCGTAGAATCAATTACAAAATTATTGTTGAAGGTGCACCTGTTTGGAAACCAACTCAATCCATTGTAATTTATTTTGATGGTCAAATCTTACCTAAGAGAATATTTATGTGCTACAACTCTTTACCTGTAGATTTATACATTTTCCCAACAATACAGTGTTACAACTGTTGTCGCTTTGGTCACACTAAAATGCAATGCAGGTCTCAGTCAAGATGTTTCCGATGTGGTCAAGGCCACAGCGGTGAATCATGTAAAGTTGAAGATGATTGTGTACAGTGCTGTTTATGCTCTGGTTTACATACAGCTAACAGCAAAATGTGCCCAGAATTAAAACGTCAAAAGGACATTAAATTATACATGGCTCAAAACTGTGTGTCATATGCTGAAGCGTCTAAATTGCATCCACCAATTTCTAAATCTTTTGCAGAGGTGCTATTTACACCCAATAATAACAATAGTACTAATACAGACATTGACAACATACCCATATCACCTAAAAACATCTCATATAAAAAAACATCATTTCTTAAACCCAGAGCACCCTCCAAAATAGGTAAAGGTTATGATAAGGTTAGTCATAACCAAATAATTAAGGAATTTTCTGTACCCAAATCTCGTGATGGCTGTGCTATAGTACATAGGAATGAAAATTCAAACACAAAAGATTCGCAAGGTCTTTTAATTTCAGATATAATAGAACTACTACAAACATTAGCTCAATCCAATACGTATTTACCGTACTCCGCTGCCACTTTAATAGATGTAATATCAAAATTAATACCCAATAATAATGGATACAAACATAATCCAGTGGAATTGCCGGAGTGCAATCAGCAACAAAAGTGACATAATTTACTTGATAAATATGTATAATCCAATTGTTGTATGCTTGTCTGAAACTTGGTTAAAACCAAACTTTAGTTTTAAGTTTAGAGGTTATAATACGATCCGACAAGATCGTATTGACGGGTATGGTGGTGTTGCCATACTCCTAAAGAAAAATATACCATTTGTACCTATTTCTTTACCTGTAAATAATTATGATTTTTCCATTGTAGCTGTAAGTGTAAATAGTATATGTTATGTTTCTATATATATACCTCATCCCTCATCTCTCATCCTTAACCAAATCGATTCGATATTAGCTAAAATACCTAAACCGTTTGTAATTATGGGTGATTTTAACTGCCAACATGAGTCCTGGGGCAGTTCTCGTACAAATTGCTATGGTGAACGTCTTTTAGAAATTTTCGATTCTAATAATCTATGTTTATTAAATTCTGGATCACCAACACGCCGTACACAACCAAATGAAAATTACAGTGCAGTTGATTTATCAGCTTGTTCACCAAATTTGGCATCAATATATTCATGGTCTATATTATCTTCAACTTTTGGAAGTGACCACTTCCCAATAGTTATTAAATCTCCTTCCAATCAAGGAATCAACCAAGTCAATAATGCTTCATCTAGAAAATACACCCTTAAATATGTCTCTGATGAAACGTGGGTAAAATTCCGTGAAACCATTGATGAAAAGATTTCTAACTTACCAGCCACAGATGGAGAAAGCTCTGATGCAGAATTATTGACAAAATTAATAATAAATACAGCAGACAACATATTTCCAGTAATTAATAAAACATCTCGCATACCTTGTCCACCTTGGTGGGACAATGAATGTAGAGATGCCGTCAAAAAAAGAAAAACTGCAGAGAAACGATACCGCGATAATATTACTGATGAGAATTATGATTCACTGATAGATATAATGAAAAGGACTAAGAAACTTTTTAAGCTCAAAAAATCTGAGAGTTGGAAAAAATTCTGCCAATCAATATCTCCAAACACTTCCCCTTCAGTTGTATGGTTGAATATTAAAAAATTTAGATCAGCTTTTCACGATACATCATCGTCGGTCATTCAACCTACTATTTTGAACGAGTTCTTAGATCATATCGCCCCGCCTATGGCTAATGAATTTATTAATACCAAAATAACGGAAAATGATTGTGAAAATAGATCAGATTTGTGTAAATCATTTTCATTAAATGAATTAAAAAACGTTGTAAATAGTACTAAAGACACTGCTCCAGGACATGATGGTATATTGTACTCATTTTTAAGCAACTTAGGGGACATTTCACTTACGTATTATTTAAATGTCATTAATCATTTATTTGATTCTGGAGAAATATTGCCATCTTGGAAATATCAGGTTATTATACCCATACTAAAAAAGGATAAAGATCCGTTACAACCATCATCTTACCGCCCGATTGCATTATCATCAGTTTTATTAAAAATTGTGGAACATCTCATTAAAAACCGCCTAGAATGGTACTTAGAAAGTAACTCTTTACTATCTAGTAGTCAATATGGCTTTAGAAAAGGAAAAAGTACTACAGACAATATTAGTCTGCTTAGTACCGATATAAGATTAGCCTTTACTGCCAACAAATCAGTATTATCAGTTTTCCTCGATTTGACTTCTGCATATGATAATGTTTTATTACCGATTCTAAAAGAAAAATTAATTAAATTAAATATTCCACAAAAACTTATAAGAATTATTATAAATATACTGACAGATAGATCAGTCAGTGTCTCAATTGACAATATCAAACACACCCGATTTTTGTCCAAAGGTCTCCCACAAGGATCCGTTTTAAGCCCACTTTTATATAATGTGTATACATATGATTTAGATAGCTGTATTGGTAATAATATACAAACCTTACAATATGCAGACGACCTCGTCCTTTATATCATAGACCAAGACGTTAAAAGAGCTTATTTTGAAATGAACCTTGAACTTAGTAAATTGCAAGATTGGTTGAATAAAAATGGCCTTCAAGTATCTCCTCCCAAAAGCACAGTAGTCCTGTTTTCAAGGCTACGATCTCCACCAAAACTAACTTTATTTTTTGATTTAAAACCGATACCTCAAAAAGACCATACAAAATTTTTAGGAATTATATTCGATTCAAAACTTTCAGGAACTCAGCATTGCAATTATATTGTTAGCAAATGTGAAAGATTGGTTAACATCCTTAGATGCTTATCTGGTGTATGGTGGGGTGCACATCCTTTTTATTTAAAACTAATATATAATGCCATCATACGAAGTGTCCTTGACTATGGAACCTTCATATTAGAACCATGTAATAAAACTGGATTAAAAAAACTTGATATGATTCAATCCAAATGCCTAAGAATCATATGTGGTGCAATGAAATCAAGTCCTATCAATGCATTACAAGTTGAATGTTGTGATCCACCATTATATCTTAGACGCCAATTTATATCTGATCGATATGTTTTTCGTTGTATACAGTTAACACACCATCCCTTGATTCATAAATTACAACTTCTTTCCCAGTTTGTTGACTTGTCTCCATATTGGTCGCATAAAACTCCCCCATGTCTTGTAGTTAGTTATAGAAAATACTTATCACTCTCAGCTCCAATGAATCATTCATCAGTTTTACCTGTGTTTGCATGTGATTACGAGAGTCTTATTAGAAAAGCACAAATATGTTTTGATTTGGATATTTGCAAACATGATCATAATTCTAACGCTACTTTTAATTCTATTATTTACGAAAAATTTCCTGACTATCATCTACTCTTTAGTGATGCTTCCAAACATGCTGATAGCCACGTAGGTGTAGGAGTTTATCATATCCAGTACAAAATCGTACAAAAAATTAAACTACCCCCAGAATCTACCGTTTTTTCAGGTGAATGTTTTGGCGTATTTAGAGCTTTAGAATATGTATTGTTAATGCGCCTTAAAAAAGCAATAATATTTTCCGATTCTTTAAGCACATTAAAAGCAATTAATAACAATCCCATAAAAAAAGCACAGCATCCGTTGGTGTATGAAATAAAAAAATTGCTTGGCATTTGCCATACAAACCAATATGACGTAATCTTATACTGGATTCCTGGTCATCATGGTATTTATGGCAACTGTAAAGCTGATGAACTAGCAAATGATGCCGTTTATAAC
>DVZN01001258.1:0-10514 GCA_018237365.1 Caria ino melicerta
CTCTAAAATAATCAGTGTTTTTCTATTATTTTATGCATGTAGTATACATGTAAATATTCTCTTGAAACACTTTATCTATTAAAGAAAACCGCATCAAAATCCGTTGCGTAATTTTAAAGATCCAAGCATACATAGAAACAGAAAGATGTGACTTACTTTATGTAGTGATAATTGTAAAATTACTAAAAAAATTAAATAATTCCACAATATTTGATCTAAGTTACTAATAGTAGATACTAAGTTATTGATAATATAGGCTATGTTTTATCAAAATCAGTTTTGTAGAAACAAACTATGGGAGTGCAAAGCCGCCAGGAGTAATCTTACATAGAAATGAATGAAATTGAAGTGCCTGTTATACTATCAATATAACTTTAATGAGTACATAAGTTGAAAGGGTTTTTTTATAATATTGGAAGGTAAACAAGCAGGCATATTTCTTGATGATAAGAAATTAATAGACACCAAAGGTGATTGATTATAATGCAATGCATTTGCAATGCAACCTGAAGCTAAAAAGGGCAATTTTTAAAATTGACATCTGTCTATCTGTTTATTCAGGGTAATCTTTAAAACGACTAGATCGATTTTAACAGGACTTTCACTGGTAGGTAGATAGCTAGAGTTGCTACAGGAGTAACTTGGACTGCTATTAATTCAGAAAAAGTATGAGGATTAATTCACTTACCATGAGGAAGAGTGGTGTCCGAGTTTGATGCAAGGCGTCCCGGGTTTAATTCCCGAGTCAGGCAACTTGTTCTATGAGCTTATTCAGTTTTTATTAAAAACATAACTTTGCTTGGGATTGTATTAGTGCCCGATTGGCAACGGACTTGCCACCCGTAACATCATAGGAGCATACTAGTATATATCTCTGCCTACCATTTCGAGGATATATGGACGTGACGATTTTTATTTATGAACTAACCTACTTCTGTTTACCTCCTTCTGCTATTAAAAAATAAATTAAAAAAACTTACTAATATATGAGATCTCCGTACACACAAGCAACAATTCGAGGGCAGAATCACGGATCTCCCAGTGTAAGTCTTGCATCTTCATGTATATCATCTGACCCAGTTGGTCCATCGAGGTTCCTGGCTTTGACTCTTGCAGCAGGGAGAGATTCGGAGGAAGGAACTTCTTCACGCATATTGCTATCACATTTAGAGCTGTCACAATAAACTGAAATAAAATAATTTTAAATGCAGTATAGTTACAAATCATTGGAATTCTTTTTCTGTGCTATGATACACTTGAATCTACAAAAATAAATAAAATTTAAGTGTCTTTTTGTATTATCAAATTAACAGCTTTTCAATAAGTTAGTGTGAAAATTTAAACAACAGTGTAAGAAACTGGCAATTTTTAAATTGTTTGTCTGTCTCTTTGTTTGGGTTATCTCTGAAACGCCTGGATTGATTTTGACATGACTTTCACTGGTAAATAGAATGTAATATAGTTACAAAGAGTAATTTAGGGTACCTTTATTTAAGAGCTAAGGTTCCATGCAAAAAAATAGATTAAATCCCTTTTAATAACCCCAACAAAATGAAGTTACAGGTAGCTGCTAATTATACACACCTTCCTTTTGAATTATTCTGGTTATTCTAAATAAAACTTTACTTTTTTATATAATATAACTATGATAACTCTTCCATAAGGAGTTTGTTTTAAAGTGTTTCGTTTTAGGTAACTCAACTATCATAAGACAGGTCAAATTCACATCAGAGTGGATCTCTTCTTATCCAGAAACTGGCAAAATCAGTTGTCAAGTACCAACTGCAATACATTTTTAATAAAGAAAGAAAGAAAATGTTTATGTATGAACCCAAACCCACCACCTATTTATTATGTTTATGGGATCAGTTATGGTGGAACTCAGTAACAAAATTGTCTTATCATCTCAGTTAAGTTTGTTTTACTATGTTAGTCTTACATAATTTTGTTGCCTGTGTAGAATCATGTATACAAAAGTTTTAAGGTGGACAAATAATATATACAGTATATTAGTACTCACTGGAATACATAAAAAGGTTTTATTGAAGCTATGACTATAAAACTTTTTAATAAACATTTACAAAGCTTTCACTCAACTAAAGCTTTTGGATTTTTTTAAATAGTGGAATTTTTAAAGAAAAGCTGTCAAAATAAAAAGAATATTATCAAAAGTGAGTGTTGTAAGTGATAACATTGGTATTTTGTATGAAAATTAAACAATAGCTCTTACCTTGCATGTTAAATTAGGTCTTTTTAATAAATCATAAACTACTGCATACACACACAATACTTCTAAACTTTCATGCCACCTTATATTGTAGTCTTTAATAAGAGTGTACAAAGTATCCAAAGCATAGTACATTATAAGCACATTTTCCTGATCATCACAATAGCTGGTAATAGCAATATTATCACCAACTTCATTCATAACATCAAATTTCTTGAGAACATAAAATAATGTTTTAAATATTGAATTAGCCTGTTCATCATTCATATGACTCTTTAAGCAAGTTAATCTCTTAATGCTTTGTAATGCAACCATTTGTACATCCAAAGTTAATATTAAATCACGTAAAGCATAAGCTGCTCGAGCAGTATGTTCACACGTGCCATTCATTATTTTCATCATACCATGGTTTAATTTCTCTAAAATCTCTGATGGTAATGTCTTGTTCTCATAAGCTGCATAAACTAAACAAGGTACTAGTCCAATGAATAACAACTGGCTCTGTAACTCAATTTTTCTCCCCTGTATCTCCCATACAGCAGGCTCTTGATTTTTCCAAACTGATGCCCATATTAAATTGCAAGCATTTACATAATCAAACAGCAGAGCCACATTTCTTCTTTGAATAAGAATTTGAACTGTGTTAAAATATGTTACACTAATTTCAATCAAATCTTCTCTTTCATATTTTAAATTAGATCCTATCGGTTTAGAAAGAAACATTTTGGCAATAGTTGACCAAAAGAGAATTTTGGAAATAATCAGAGATACATCCTCTCGTCTCATTCTATCCATCATAAGATAACAGTGTGTTGCCACATTAAAGTCCAACAAAATGCTGATCAAACAATTTTGCTTACTGATGTGTTCTTGATCAGATACTATAGATAGAAGCACTTGTAACATAGGCTCTACAGTCTTACAAATACTATCTTCTTCTTCACTTGTCATTGATTCCACTTTAATCCAATCTGTGTCTAACATTGGTTTCAATAGAAATGATAAAACTAATTTTATGTTAGTCACATCATTGATATCGCTTAGTTTCCATAAGAATAATGTGGTAAACTTATAAGTTTGTCGGACAACAAATACTGTTCGTTTGTCATAACAAAGCAATAGAATTTCTCTCCAAGCTCCACTTTCCATCAGCCAGTGTACCCCAGAGTTATGATTCACCAAGGAAATAGCAACTTCCATCAAAGCCACTCGTAGTCTTGAATCCACACTTTGTGAGTTGATGTTGTTTAAAGCTTGTGAAACATTACTGCCAACTTTTGCAAATATTTTAGCAAAGTTAACTTCACCTTGTATAAATACCCCTAAAAGTCTCACAATAAATACTTTGACAGTGTTGTGAAAATTATCAATATTTTGTACAGCTTCTACAAGCATATCCGGTATTACAGGTAATGATTTAAGAAATATTATTTCTGAAACAAAATTCAAATACATATGATTTCGTAACCGCATTCCCAATTCTTGAGATTATGTGATTTGCATTTAAAAAGATACACAATTATTATTATATAAATAAAATGATTTAAAAAAAGGACAATAATATTTAACATAATCAACACACTATACAAATGACAACTAGCTTGATGTTGTGTTATTAAGTTAGCATAATGCATGGAATGTTATATTAAATTCCCACTGGCGCTGTAAAATTTTTGTATTTTTCTAATAATAAAATATATTACAAAAAAGATTTACTTTAAAAAAGCATGCTCTATTTTTTCACCAAATTACTTTATAACCAATTGATAAGATATTAGAGAGTTTTAAAACCAAAAGGATAATAGTGTTTTCCTCGTGATCACACCAAGACATCATTTGACCTAATTAAAAGTGAAAATCACAATCACACATAAGTTGAATCAGTTCAGTAAAAAATAGTGTCTCTGAACACATACTGGAAAGACAGAGAGTTATCATAAAAATCTGAATGGGTGTTGAATAAATTTGTTTGTATTCATTCTATTGTAAACAAGAACCAATAATATGTAAGTTTAGACCATTTTCCTCTAGCCTGTGTCGCCAGCACATATACTGCTGCCTTTTTTCTGAAATTGAGAAATCTAGAAATATTTCTAATTCTAAATAATATTTATATACTCAATTTCTAGAAAAAGTGTTACGCCCTTTTTAATTAAGATGTCAGTATAAGTCTATTCTATACAAACAGGACACTGGAAAGCACAAAGTCAAGCACAATAAACAGGTGGATTCATTTTATCTTCAAAACACAAAAAATGCTATGGTATGTTAATGTTATCAAGTTATTACAGACCTCAATTGTAATTAGTAAACAAAAATAAAATTGTATTTAACAATTATTATTGATCAAAGATTTTTACTAAATGGATGAATTTGGAAAAAAAATTGGGCTTTCATTCTTAGAAGTTGTGAGTTATTCAATATTTTTAGGAATAAAATATTCTAAGGTTACCTCGAACAATATTTGTAAGTCTAAATCAATTCCATACAGCTATTTATCTTATAATAACATTTGAATGGGGTAATATATTGTAATATAATTTTTGTTTGTTTCAGTATACATATTGTAAGTTTTTGCTTCAACCGAATTAATTGATAAACTTACAACTGAAACTGTAATATTGGTGTTTGTAGAATTCTGTCAACGAAATTAATGGGCTTTATGCAAAACTTGTTAAATTGAGAAATACCATAAATTAACTAAATATGTAATTAAAGGAGATTAGTCATTTTGACGCACTTTTTTATATAGCAAGATTTCAAGCAATTTAGAGTTCAGAGAATTATAATTTGAGCGCCTGCATAAAATAATGTGTCGATAGCACTTTAACCTATAAATGATATCATAAGTAATTAAATAAATGTTGATCTTTTTGTTAACTTACCGGGATCATTGCAATTTATTTTAATGAAAAAATTATCAGCATAGTAAGTATCCATCACATAATTAGGTTCCTTAAACTTCTCAAATAAAAGTTTAACTTTATTTTGAATAAGTATGTTCTCCATGATCTATGTAATTGAATGATGTAATTGAACTGATGTAATTTAAAAAATGAAAATAAAATCTGATTGTTAGTTTTAAATAACAAACAATAATTTTTATTTATGAAAAATTACATTAAGTTCTACGGAGTCGGGAATAAGTAGGTACGGAAATCTCAAATGACAACTCTTTTGCAGGGCTACCGTTCGTCAAAACGTGGAGTCGCTAGGAATTTGATGAAATCCGCTAGATAGGGGCAAAAACACTGTCCTCAAAATCCACTAGAAGTCGATTGGTTCAAATAGTAATGCAGTAATTTAAATTTTTATTCGTCTGATAAACGTCTTTAAAATTAACTAAAAACAGCGTAATCGTTAAAAAAGGCTCATTAAAAAGGCAAAAAATAACATAATTGTTATTAAACCAAATCAGTACAGACATTATTATCTCTTAGCTTATCAACCACTTTTATATTGCATAGTTATTATTAGAGAAATATATATCAAAAATTAGAATGTCATTGTTTAAAATAGGTACTATTCAAAATAAAAAATAGGAAAACGATTGCCCTTACGTACCACCGCTACAACGTCTAACAGAAGTGCTTGTTTATTATGTTTTAGAGTTCAAATTATGAATTAAGCTACTTTGAAAGAAAGAAAGAAAACATTAATTGGCAGAATAATAGTACCACACATAAAAAAAACCTTTAATCTAAAAACTACCTTTAAAAAAATAACTAAAACGTAAAATTAAAAATTAAAAAAAAAATAACTAGAACCGGTGTGTGGTAACATGAGTCCGCCCATGGGGAACAGCTCAGTATTTGTTGAGGCAGAACCTACCTCAACACTGATTTTCAGTGTCCCCTATCTGACAAATACAATCAACGGCAACTGGCAACATTAAACAACTTGACTCATTTGTAAGTTCACAGCATGCTGTCAGAAGTGTGCTCTTTAAATATTATAAAATGCAATTTTTTTTCAATTTTTAAAGATTGATATCACTCGAAGGAATTGATCGACTTTGGTTAATTTTACGTAATTTAGCGTAGTTTTTTTTATTTCACCAGAGTTATTTACAACTAAAGAACACTGTAATTAGAAAAACATTTTTTTTCTGCAATGACAACGTGAGTAACACGAACGAAACAACTGATTTTAATGAAATTAGTGGAGATCGATGATGCGGTTTAGTTAGGAATTGATAGGTAAAGCCGTATACTATGTATAATTAAAAAAAATATCATAACTTTTATCTTCAAATTTTCATGAAACTCACCCGGGTTAATCAACTTGAATTATATCGAAAATCTATTTTAAAGAAATACTATTGAATGACATCAATTTTGTTCCAATCGATCAAGCGATTCAAAAGTCATGAGACAATAAGACACACACACATACACACACACACATTCAGATGCTATACTAAAAATAGTCATAATAGCTTCCGGGGACCTTAAAAGTATATCATATTTCATATACTGTTAATATTATTTATAAATTTATTCTTGGTTTGGCAGTGTGTAATACACACTTATGCACATGAACCATACGGTTGTTTTTCGCGTGATGGCAACAAATGTCGCTACTAGCCAGGTTTCACGGCTATTTAACATATGATTGTGACTTCTTAAACGCATTAACAATGGACTATTTTCTTTCTGATTAAACCGCCGATGAGACAGCAGCTTTTTATATTCGAGCATATAATTGGTTTCACCGGCGTACTTTGTTGGTCGAGACACAGTAGTACTTTGTGAGCATGGAGAGAGAATATAGGCGTACTAAACTAGTCGTCCGCCACCCATCGTGAGGAAGAAGTTCTTGCGGTCGAACCCAGAAGGCCCCATCACACCCTCTAAAAAATCAAATTTCTTAGTGGGTATTGTAAAGATTAGAGACGAGATTAAGTTTAGTAAAAATAAACTGAATTGCTACAAAGACCAAATATTAATGACTAATATACTAATACCAGAATACTAATGTAACGTTTGACGAGCTTAAAACAACATTGACAAATTAAGGAAAAAAGCAAATGTTACTGACGTCACAGATAGATTGTAGCGGGGAAGCTACCGTTAGTTTAGTAACGACATGAGTATTTATTTGAAAGTTAGGCTTATATTTGAAAATTAGCTAAATTTAACACAAAAAAAAAAACAAAATATTTATTCATAGAATAAATCAATTTATTTTCTTGAAAAAGTCGCTTTCGCTGGTCTTCGAATGTTGCTTGAAGTTGCTAAATATTATTTTTATGCTGACTCATTTTTTTTGTCGCTGATCACTCGACAAATCCGCCAGATGTGGCGACAAAGTCGTTAGAACGGCAACATTGATCCTTAGCTAAATCTAACTTGACAATTGACATTTATAAACTGACAAGTTGACAAGATATTGTTTACTTTTTATTTTATTTTTAAATAGGATAGGCTTAGACCTATGAAAAAAATAACTAAACATTTGTGTCTAGTGATGTACTGGATATTCGCACCCGTAGAAGACAAAATGAATTGCATAGATTAAGTAAAAAAATATAAAATGATGAAATCAAATGAAATATTAAGATAATGGTTGACACTGCGGGCCATTTATGCCCGTATGGGCAACTAATTTAATAAATTGTTAAAATTTAATATCCCTGGAACGAATTGATCATTAGTGATGAATTTTACAGAATTTGAGGTAGTTTTTCATTTTCCACAAAGTTTTTTTATAAAATAACGTTACAAAAAAAGACATTACAAGCGACGTCATCCATATAAACAGTAACAACAAATTCGACGGGTGCGATTGGTGTAATCGACCCAAAACGCCGGAGGCATGGGTTCAATCCCCACAGTCACTGTAAAATTTTTCGTTCTTTGCATTTTTCTAATTTTTCTCCGAAGCGGAGGTCACTCACTACAATAACTTATATAACAGTAGTCACGCTATATACAAAGAAAATAAAAAAGTGTATTAAAACTTGTATGCTCTATGTAAAGGTAGCCTTCTTTTACCATCTATGTAAATGATACATATGCCCGGTTCACAGACTAGGTTGGCCCGGTTCGGTATTCAGTGGACTATAATAAATATATTATATTGTGGCGACCGGGAACTCATAAGTACTTGTAACACGTACATCACTACTATTAAACTTACCTAATCTGTGGTCGATGATTCTGATTGTTCTAGAAAAGTCAAATCCTATACTTCAAAAAGTCAGTCAAATCGAGAATTGAGAAACTACTGTCAAAAATTATCCGCGATGTTCCTGTGAACCGTGTGAAGAAAGTAATTTCGTTATTTTTTTGTGTATCTTGAGTGACTGTGATCTGAGTAAAATATAGTGTTTCTATTGTTTATTTTTTGATAACAGTGAAATGCCCTTTCGAGGATCACATTTTGTAAGTAAATGTTAATTTTCTCGCCATTATATTGAGTTCCATAATCTCAGTAACCCATTTGTTGGTAGAAAAGTTCTTTAGGCATTTAACATGTTTTGTATTTGTCTTTTGATTAACCCACTAAATGTACATGCATCTCTTAGCAGTAGGATTGCATCGACGGATTTCAGTTTCCCCTGCTTCAGTGCAGTATTGCTTGGCATTACTCCAATAATAGTATCCTTGACTGTGTACACCATGTAATGCTAGATGCTTAATCATTTTTGCTTATGAGGGATTTTTAAGATGGAATTGCAACGGTATCATGGTCTTCCACAGGATGGTTGATGCCTGATCCTAACCAGAGTGCTTCAGAGTGCCTTCTAACCGCCTGTTTGTGAGGTCAGTTTCAATTTCATTAAAAGTGCTTGTATTATGTTAAGTCTTTTTTTATTAATAAAGCATTTCTTAATTTTGTGTCGTTCTGTGACTGTCTTATTTCAAGTTAAGAAATGTATAAAGAAATAATGATATATGTGTATAAGTGTTGAAAATGTACATATGGCTCATACAGGCCACTAGCAAATTACTCTGCACTTTATGGTATTTTATAATTTAAAATAAGATGTTTTAATGTCAAAAAGAAAAATGTAAAAATATGTTTTTAAAATTAGTAGCTGTAAATGACTGTTTAAATTTGATAATATTATGTTATTTTAATATTGTTTCTACATAACCACAATGCTCCTGCAATAATAAGGAATAGGGTTAGAAATTGTCAGCATTGATATTAATTATACAGACAACATAACAACAAAATTGTCATATATTTTTTAAATCTCCGGTAACCTTGTGATCTGCCTCTTCTAGGCATTTAGCTGGTGGTCAAGTGATTTGGAGAATTGACAAATGTGGTTTACACCCAATGGCATATCCATTTAAATTGAGTCATGATGATCCATTTGTATAGGTAGAAGATCTGAAGAACTCTCCTTTTTATTCACTTGGATGTATGAATGGGTTTCATTACTTTGCACATAAGTTTGTTGGGGTGGTGTTCTATGCAGCAAGCAAAAGACTTTATTTTTTTAGCAATTTCCTCTTTCACCATAGGCATGTTTAGATCTTGATGCAGTTAAGAGTTAGAGCGCCATATACCAAGCAGCGCCAGTAATCAAGCAAAAGAATTTTGATTGGAAACATAATTTGATAAAATAATTTAATTAATTTTTGATTTAAATCTTGGTAACAAGGTGTTCTAGTCTTTAATTTAGATACAATGTAATTGGACAAATTACACAAATGGATCTAATCCAAAACTAAGCCAATTAGGTGCTTGTATTATATGCTAATGTATAAGTCCACAATACTAATAATATATTGAAATGTGAATACAGTTACTAGTACTACACTAACATATTTTACTAAGTGTGGTCAGTCATTCGGCCGACTTCGATGCTAGAGGGCCTGGTTTTGCATTTGGATTGCATTTGTGCCCAATATAGGGATGTACTTGCCAATTTTCTCATCATGAGACTTAATATTGTCGAGGATTAGTATTGTTGTTGCCCTATCGAGGATAATAGGCATGATGTGATATTTATTCATTATATATTTAATTAGCTGTCCCAGGAAACTTTTTGCTCACATCCTGATTTGTAAAAAGATAAAAACTATTCTCTCTTTTATGTTAGACCAAATCACGGATAATTGTGAAACTGATTAAAATCGGTTCAGTAAACTACTAAGTTGTGAATCTTAACCATCAACCATTCAGATCTACTTGAATACACAAAAAAAAATAATTTAAATCGTTTTCAAAAATTCACTTAACGTTCATACAATTTTTAAAGCGTTCTAATTCGGCAGCACTAAACCTGTTTTGTCTCTTTCTTTTTCTATAAGTTGAAGGTAGATAGTGA
>DVZN01001259.1:0-10513 GCA_018237365.1 Caria ino melicerta
CGTGACACTTGGCATTCGATACTCTCTGCCTACCCCGTAAGGGACTTGGCGCGAAGATATGTATGTGTGTGTATTTTTAAGAGTACGTACTTTAATTCAGTGACTATCTAATGGTAGTCCTTGAAATCTTGGGGTATTGTAGAAATTTTACAGGGGCTCTGCAGTTTCTGTTCGAGATTTAAAAAAACAAATAAATTACAAATAAACTCTCGCATGGAATAAACATACATTAATTGATTAACCGTATAAAAACCTTCAAAAGTATTTCCCTGAAAAGCCATATGCCATGATACATATTACTTCATGCCAAGTCCTATACAGATTAGGCAGTGGTGTGGAGTATCAAGTTGGAAAACCAAGTGTCAAGTGAAAAGATAAAAAACATAATAGCTAAAGCAATTAATAAAGGCAAACTACAAGGTAAACACTTTTGTACCCAAATAGCTAGCTAATGTTCCGTAAAAAAATATAATCAATTAGGGTTCCGTGGCCACCTCTACTCTGATTAGTTTCTGTTTGTGTGTGTGACTGCATAATATTAATTACAATATTTACTTTGTATGCATGTAGGTATGTATGTATGTATGTGCTTAATAATATTGCGTGTGTGCGGCTAGCTATACTAAAATATCGATGCTAGAATACATGAATTTAATATAACTGCAATGAGTTACATTTTTTATCTGTGCTATTTTTTATTTTTGATAGTTAAAATTTGGCAACATTTGCCGGTTTTTTTAAAAACATGTCGGAAAGTGGTTGTAAACTATTGAAAATTGTGAATGTCTAGAGAGAGTCGATTTAGAATAATAAAGTTTTAGAAAAATATTCGCTTAGTTCCTAGGTAAATAGAAAAAATATTATGTTTAGAAAATTATAGAACAAGTGTCAACTTGTGTACAATTCTAAAGTGTGTGCGTCTGAAAATTTCAGATTGTGTTGTGTTGGTGAGGGTAGGTGATGTACAAATAGATGAAATGTGGTAATACAGCAAAGAAGTTCTAGCAATTTTCATTGACATCCTCAAAATCAGTCTCAGTTCTATAAAGGTATTGATTGCCGTTTTATATAATCAAAAGCTTCATGGTTTTCTTCTGTAATTCTAAAAAAGTAACAGGCTGCATATTTGGCTTTGCAGTTCGGGGCATCTTAACACCGTGTATCGATTTTATTGTAACTCAAATTGTTCATGTTCTGGATGTTATTTGAATAATTTCGATAGTGTAACTATAAATAATTTGCAACTTACTGGTGGGCCAATATTGTAAATTATCGGATAACGCCAGCCCACAAGATGGCCGACTGTTATTCGTAAGGTACAAAATAATCTTTTTTCCATTAATTAAGTTTATTAACTAGCTGGTAGTATTTATTTTGCAACTTCAAAGTGATATTTTTGTTTTCTGATATATTTATTTCTTATTTTGAACGTCACAGAATGCGTGTATTGCATTTCTTTGTTCTAAAAATTTTCAAAGTTCAGTCAACCCTTTGCAAACCTTTAGTATAAAAATATAGTATATTAGTAATGTTTATCAATGTTTATTTTGTAGAAGCATGTGTGATTGTACTTTGTTAAAGTATTGATTTAGACAAAATAAGTGTCGTTTATTGGCCTTTTGTTTTTATTTAAAGCAAACATGTGTCACTCAAAAAAATAAGTTTTATGTTCACTGCTTCATTCATTAATCGACTTGGCTTAAATGTTTTCATATTGCAAAGAAAGTTAAGATTGGCTGGAAACAAATTTTTAGTTTTTTTTTTTTTCTGGTAACTGAATCAGAAATTGCAGAAAATATTCAGTGCCATTTGTTATATATGTGTCATTATGTATCTTGTTTTAAATCCTCAGTTCTATTTAGTAAAATCAACTTTACAATATTAAAGTTTAAAATGTTAAATGGTAAAGTTTTTACCAATAATTTTTTTGTAAGTCTTGTAGTCATAACCAAGATGTTTTTTTTTTAATTGCTGATTAAATAACATATTGAGGTGGCATTAAAAATTCAGATTATGATAATCTATACATTAAAAAAAAGCGACGCCTATGATCCCCAAAGTGGTAGGTAGAGGTGTGCTAGTATCTCCACGACTTGTAAGTAGGTATACTAGAACGCCCACGATTAGTCAAGGTACTAGGGCCCATGGTGTGATAGGTGGCAAGCCTATCGCCATTAAACATTTTAAGAAAACATTTTAAGAAAAGTTGCCTGACCTGGGAATTGAACCTGGCACCTAAGCAGCTAACTGTCTTAACAGGCGACAGCCATACTGTAATTAAACTATAAAGTTCCTAGATTTGACCCATATGACCCATAAAAGTTGACTATCTTTAATAATGTATGGGATGTCCACTAGGCAATGTATTGGATTATTGAAAGATTCCACATTTTCCATAAAGCCTGTCTATTACGATCGAGAGCTGGAAGTAGGCCTTTTTTATAATATGCCCTAAAAACTGATCTTTCTCTTTTGCTACCTGGCCACCACCAGCTCCCTAGTTATTGGTTCTCCTGGCCTGTTGCCACATACTTAAAGCAAAATCTGTATGTTTCCAGCCAAAATAAGTGACATCATTGCACATTTTTAGTTAATCACACAAGTCATATTTTAACAAATTCATCAGACACAATGCTTGTTAACACGCTTTTTGGTGTTGCGGAATGAGTCGTGTGGTGCTTTTAGATAATGTCTGGTGCGTCTGGTTCATCAGGAAGTGGTACGGGACGCGGCAGAGGCAGTGGAAACTCAGCAGCTATTGCCGACAGCAAACCAGATACTAAAGAGAATAAACCCAATCCAAAAATGTCTAAAGCACTAGGCACATCGGCAAAGAGGATTCAGAAGGAGTTGGCGGAGATAACACTAGATCCACCGCCAAATTGTAGTGCGGGACCTAAAGGAGACAACCTCTATGAATGGGTATCGACCATTCTAGGACCCCCTGGTTCAGTATACGAGGGTGGAGTGTTTTTCCTTGACATACATTTTTCACCAGAATATCCGTTTAAACCTCCCAAGGTAATTTGTTTTTTATTAAGTTACTAGCTTTGCCCGCAACTTCATTGGCGTGGATTTTTAAAAAAACTTTGTGAAACTAATTTTTTGCACGAAACCCTAATTTATTTACGAAAATATAAGTAGCCTAAGCTACCCCTTGTAACATCAGCTATCTGCAAGTGAAATTCCCATCCATATCAATCCACTCGTTCCAGAGATTACCTGGACCAAACAACCAACTTTTTACTGAATGTATATACACGGTATTGTATATACACGGTACATTATACCGCAATAACATTTTTACAATTTTTGTCTGTCTGACAGACTCAGGCCTGTCTGTCTATTTGTTCCGGGTAATCTCTGGAATTACACAGATCAAATAAAATAATTAATTTGCAATATCCCACTAAAATATTGAATATATTATAGTGCCACTCAAGCATAAAATTACAAAGAATTTGTATTTTTTTTTTCGTAATGACAATAGTTGCCAGCCAGAGTGGCTTCGCAACGTCATTCGAGCGATTCGAGAGATTCGAGATTTGTTTTGGTCGAGCAGAGTGCTCAACCCGAGATTACATTTCTTACTCTTCGTGGGACTTCTACAATGCCCACACTAGCAGTTGTCTCCTGTGAGACCGGACCTCGGCTTAGTGCTGCGTTCTGACTACTATTATTGGTGGGCGGGGTATCTGTGGCTCGCCCCCGGCGTTAGGCGCCGGGCGGAAAAGGGGTCTTCGTCGCCAAGACCGGCGGCGACGGTATAGTGAGTTTTATAAATGTCATAGTTTATCTGATTTAAGACAAGTATGTTGACAAATTTATCATAATGTCTCATTAAAATTCAAGTTTTAAAACTACTTTTAATATAAACATTTCACAGAAAACAAAAAATATGCCAGTTTTAAATTTCCCTAATGTTACCTCATGTCTTCAATGTTATTACGTTATATTTTATTATATAATATGATAATTATATGAATGTTAGGTCTCCTGCCTATATAAGTTTACTGATTACCTTACTATCCAATTTCCAAACAGGACTATATCAACAGTAAGCACTGACGTTATAGCGGCAGAAATAAATAGGATTGCAAACCAATGCAAGCGAACAGCTGCGATACCTACTCTATTAACTAAGCAGAAGTTACGGTTTTATGTTAATGACAACAACTAGCAAGCCGACGAAGTATGCTCGACTTTACGAACTGCCTCACAGGGAGACAGGCATGCCATACTGCAAAAGGAGCTTGCAACTCCTATGTTACTTACTATTTTATGTGTACATTTAAATTTAAAGTAAAATTGTTATTATCATAATAGAAAAAAGAACATTGAAAATGTTTATAGGATATAAATTTAGGAGATTAATAAAGCGTAGATAATTTTGACAATTGCTTAGTATATTTTATGTTACTTTTGCTAGCAACACTCTAGTCTGTAGTCTATAGTCTATGCGAGCTGTGCTTACTTTTTGTAATTTGTGTAATTTGCCACACTTTTGACAAATTTTGCAAAAAGCAAAAAATAAATGATGTAAAAGTTTATATTTTCATTTGCTTTATTTATTCAACATACATCATCTCATCAGTCTGTGTTACAGACTTTAATTTTTGAAAGTTAATACATTTGTGGTTAATACAACATTCAATCATCTTCTGAATTTAATTGGAAACGACATTTTTTTACATTAATAACATTGTTTTATTTGTATTCGTACAGTTAATCAATAAAAATGGGAGTGCCAAAATTCTTCAGATACACAAGTGAAAGATATCCGTGTCTCAATGAGCTCGTCAAACAGCATCAGGTTTGTTTTTATTTAATTTTTGTTATTTAGAATTATTTAGGTAGGTACTTATTTAAAACGTTATTTGTTTTTCGTCATAGTTATCGTCTATTGGTAAGTACCTACTGAAACTATATTTAACGAAAGCAAATAGTTATAGTCTTAAAAAATCCAAGTTTTACTTTATTGCATACATACATATTGTCACGCCAAGTCCCTTATCAGGTAGGCAGAGAGTTTGGAGTGCTCAGTGTCACGACTCCTGAATACTTGCCCAGCTTCCTCCACATTCATTACTTAGTTCATTTACTTTACATCTTGGTATTATGAAGCTGTAACTTCAATACAATATTTACTTTACAAATTTTATATCTAAAGCCTGGTAAAGATGGTTAATATTTTCTTTTAGTTCCTGGATATTGTGTAAAGTGGTTTAATGTATTTTTTGTTAAAATATACTTGTATTTATTGTTTAAAATCAAATCAAATATTTTACCATATGTTTGTCATATTTTTGTCCATCTACTCAATTTCTAAGTAAATATTATTTAAAGATATATCAAGATTATGAGTAAGAAGGAGTTAAAGTGAAATAATCAGGTTGTTTTTTTTTACAAGAGAAATAAATGTGAAATAACTTCAGTTGTTTATGTTGTCTGATCATATAATGAATGGTTTGGTATCACTACTTTACTTCTGCTGCCTTCATATTTTCATATCCTTAGCTAGGTCATTAGGTGATTTACGGCAGATCCCAATGAGCGATCTTAATCCATTTTTGCCGATCTTCAATTGAAATTTTGATCCAATTGTTCTATAAACTGTTTTAATTATCAATCTTTAGATTGCAATTATATGAGTGACCAATAAAAACATTGGTTTCTATCTTAGATAGCCATGATTTGTAGATCGAAGATTCAATGTTGAGATTAGCTGTTAGAAGTCAAAAATTAACATATCTACATATAGCAATATACCAGTATTTTTTATGGAAGTCAAACTAGCAGACTGATTTCCTGAAGAATAAATACACATCACCAATAAATAACAAAGGTGCATTGCCAGTCTGGGATGGCAAGGCTGGGATGTTAAGTCCTGTGTAAAAGTAGGCTTAGATAATAGTAATGACAAACACTTATGTTGTGGGAGTAGGAATTGGCAAGGCGGTGGGTCCAGACCTAGTGAGCTGTTGCAAAACTCTCCAATATAGTTAAAGGTCACATTAAACCTTTGCCTGTCTCTTAAAAGCTGCCAGGCAAGGTAGATAGTTGGTCTACTCTATGAAAGAGCTAGGACTTTTTTAATAATGCAATAACTTAAATTGAATTATGTTTTATTTTTTGCAGATCCCTGATTTTGACAATATGTATTTGGACATGAATGGTATCATTCACAACTGTTCTCACCCTGATGATTCAGATCCACATTTTCGAATCACTGAAGAGAAGATATTTAAGGATATATTCCATTACATTAGTATACTGTTTCAAATTATCAAGCCTAAGAAATTATTTTTTATGGCTATTGATGGGGTTGCACCTAGAGCTAAAATGAATCAGCAGAGAGGAAGAAGGTATTTGTTATTATTAGCTAAACATTTCCAGGAACTGTAGCCACTGTAGGGCCAATATTTACAAATTTTTCAGAGCTATAAAATAAGACTGAAAATGGGTGCATAAGCCACTCATATTTTGAACACTATTTTATTTAAAAAAATATTTTAATGTATGAAATTTAATTTAATTTAACAAAAACTTTAAATTTGAGATGTTTTCTTCAGAAAATATCCCAATTGAAAAAAAGACATCTTATTAATAATTTTTGTTGTTATAAACAGATAACAGGATAGAACCTTATCTGAACATTATGCCCTATATTAGCTGGCCCAATATTTATTTGAAATAGTATTATAATAACATCCATTTTTATTTCAGATTCAGGTCAGCAAGAGAAGCTGAAGAATTAGAGGAAAAGGCAAAAGCAAAGGGTAAATGAGACATAGCTATTTTTATTTTTTTTAATAGTATTGTTGCCAACAATTTTCTTAATATTAAACATTGTTTTAGGGGAGACATTGCCTACAGAGAAACGCTTTGATAGCAATTGTATTACACCAGGAACTGTATTCATGGCAAGACTGCATGAGCAGCTTAGATATTTCATCAAACATAAGATGTCCACTGATAAATTATGGTCCAAAGTTAAAGTCATATTGTCTGGTCATGAAGTAAGCAACCAATTTTATTTTTATTTTATTTTCATATAAACAGTGTCATTCATCACACAAAGGTACCATTTTCAAAGACTCCACACTTAAAACATACAATTTTATCATAATTTTTTTACCCTTAACACAATATACATTTTAGTGTTAATCAAACATTTTTTTTTGTTATATTGGAATTCAAACAAACAGATGGATTTCCTGATGGTAAGAAATTCACGTCGGCTATAGACACTAAAGGTGGTGATGGTGCATTGTCAACCTGCGACCAGAATGTTAGGCCACAAAAAGTAAATTTACCGGCTACCCTCCAAACTGAAACAGGTCAATGGCAACCACTGATGTGATTGCAGCAGAAATAGGCAAGGTGGTTGTACCGTTCCATCTGGGCAAGCTGCTGTCAAGCTTTACCATCTAGTAAGAGATCATGGTGTTCGAGAAAGTCTATGCTCTTCTTCTAAGTGCTACCTAGCAGGAAGGCACATGGTTTATTCTGCAAAGGAGCCTGGACCAACAAGGGGTTGGAAGTTGAAATTCTTCATTTCTTGGAAGATCAGACGATTTGTTTACCTGCAAGACAGCTTTTAAAAACAAGCAGTAACTAAAACATTTACCTTAAATAAATAATGGGTTTGTCATTTGTTCTACATCACAACCATTAGAATATTTCTATATATTGAATACTTGAAAGGATATTATTCAATAACGAACATAAATAAAATCCACAATTATCATAACCAATTATATTAGTGGATTCCATACTTAGTGCAAGCTGTTAGATTTTACTGTAATAAATACTGTTTTACAAAATATTTATCAAATTTGGAATAAATATCGTCACGCCCATATATTGTCGAAAAGGTAGGCAGAGGTAAATACTACATACTAGTACGCACCCACAATTATATTAGGTCCCGTAATGTGGCAGTCCAATTGGGCAATCCAATCCCAGACAACGTTATGTTTTTCAGAAATGTTATTCTAAAAAACTCATGAATAGAACAAGTTGCCCGATCAGGGAATCAAACTCACGACCTCTTGCATTAAAGTCGGACACTGACACCACTCAACCACAGAGGCGATGATGTTTATTTTTTTGTTATAAAATTTATCTTGTCATGAGTTTTTCAGTTTTTCTGGAAAACATAATGTTGCCTGGGATTGAATTTGTGTCCGATTAGCGACGGACTTGCCACCCATCACATCATGGGACCTAATAACGTCGGCTAATCGTGGGTGTATACTAGTATGTACCTCTTCCTATCCTTTCGAGGATATATGGGCGTGACCACACATATATATACATACATACATACATATTTCCTGTAAAGAATTTCCTATAACATGTTTTATTATCTTGATTTAATTAGACTCCTGGTGAGGGGGAACACAAGATAATGGATTACATTCGCTGGGCTCGCTCTCAGTCTGACTACAATCCTAACACAAGACATTGTCTGTATGGACTTGATGCAGATCTGATCATGTTGGGAATGTGTACTCATGAGCCACATTTTGCATTACTAAGAGAAGAGGTAAGATTATTTATAAACATTTAAATGAGAAAAGTATATCATGGATCATAAATATTTTATTTGTAGGCAGTGGTGACAGTACTTATAATTTCAAACCTGAAATATAATCAGTTCATATGTTAGGAACAATTAATAATAGCCATTTCTTCTCCTGGCTGGCTAGGTTTGGAAACCCCATAAACCGTAACAAAATTTAGACATTTTATTTCAATAAAATATATTAAACCAATATGTGCTACATTATGTTGATACTATTATACTTTGTAACATATAATTTTGCAAATAAGAAGTGTTCATTTTAATTCAACAGAAAACTCAGCTTACCATTCTGAAAAATATAATTTTAATGCACATAGTAATTAATTTCATATTTATTTAGACAATCGTTTAGTAATTTTAAAGATATAGAATAAGAGTGTTTCCTCAAAAAAAAAATGGCATTCTAATTTTGAATTGGTCTACTCTACAGTACTATTATATACTACAGTATCTAACTGTAGAATCTACAGTGGGTTGAGTATGATATAATAGGCCTGTTCTTATAAATAATAGCAAAGTAATTTATAACTGCTTTCTTCTAGGTTAAATTTGGGAAATCAACAAAACGTGCAGCAACACCTGAAGAAACAAACTTCTATCTTTTACATTTATCACTATTAAGGGAATATTTGGAACAAGAATTTATAGAAATAAAGGACAAACTACCCTTTGAGTTTGATATAGAGAAAATTGTTGATGATTGGGTTTTGATGGGTTTTCTTGTAGGCAATGATTTTATTCCGAATCTACCTAATATGCATATTAGTAATGACATGTTGCCTCACTTGTATAAAACGTATATGACAGTTCTGCCGACATTAGAAGGTTAGTATTGTTATTTAGTACTTAAATTGCCTACAGATTTATCCACCTGAAAACAATTTATCTTTTATTACCTACTTGTAGTGATTATGATTTATTTATAACAAGCGAAAACTAGCAAGTTCCTCCGTTAGCCTAATTAAAATATTTTAACTTTTATTATTTATATGGAACATAATTAAATTTCTAAAATAAAAGTGGTCAAAACTGCTTCTTGTAATGTTTCGGAGATTAGGTGGCAAAAACAGATAGACAATAAAAAGTTAAAAAAATGTCTGTAATTATACCATTATATACTTTACATGCACTGATTAAATAATAGCTTTATTATATTGCAAATAGATAGTTCAATGACTTCTATTTGTATAGAGATTGCCGCCTACTACACAAATTTAGCACAGGATTCGGTTATTAACCTGACCTACATTTTTATTTAGATTAAAAGAAGCTGTAGTGAGCATTTATGTGATGTCACCAAATTAGATTATGTGGTTAGACTTTTTACTCATAAGATAACTTTTTTTTATTTTAGGGTACATCAACGAAGCAGGTGACTTAAATTTAGAAAGGTTTGAGATATTTATGCAAGAACTGGCCAAAATAGATAAAGAAAAATTCCAGGACACATATGCCGACCTACGATATTTTGAAGGTAAAACAGGTAGAAGACCGAATCTCAACGAAAGAAAAGAGGTAATTTTAATATTCTAGCCCAACAATGGAATTATATGCTTAGCAAAGTACGGGCAAGGCTAGGTTAACTTTCGAAACTACAAAGGAATTTTAAAATATGGTAAAAATGAGATGTTTTGAAATCAAAAACATTTGTTATAATCATAGTTTAGGCGAGGAAGAAGTGTGATTGAGAGAAGAAAATAGGATTAGACTGGAGTGATAGTGATAGTATAAGCCTAAACAAATTTAATATAAAGAGCTCACCCCTTTATTTTAAATTTCAACTAAAAACATTTTTTAAACTTTTCTCATTAGCATGTAAACAATCTCAGATATAAGCTTAAAATTCTTATATTTTGAAGTTTGTACATACTCTTCTACAATGTTGTGTTCGATATTTACTTTACTACATAGTATAAAACAAAG
>DVZN01001260.1:0-10513 GCA_018237365.1 Caria ino melicerta
ACGCGCCCGTCGGGCAGCAGCTGGTGCACGCCCACGGGCAGGCTGGCGCGGTGCGGCGCCGGCGCCTCCAGCCGCGCCGCCTCGCTCGGCTCCGGCGTCTGTGTGCCGGTGCTGCTCCGCGCTACGACCACCGGCTCCACGCGCGGCGTGCGCGACCGCGACCGGTGCGAGCGATGCAGGCTGCTCGGAGTGCCCCCGCGAGCCACGCTCGCGCGCGTGTAAAAGTGAGACGCCTCTGCCGTGAGGATGACCGATATTAATCGATGTCCCGTACCCTAAACAACTCAATTGCAACCTTTAAAATACGAAGACACAAAAACCAAGATTTTTTCTCGAACCCTCGAAGTTCATCTTCCAACTTCAATAAATTGACACCGATTCGCTACGCTATCCCTTGAATATAATAATACCCGGCTCCGTTGTTCTATTCACATTATTTTGAAACAACTTGTAGATTGTACTTCACGTAAAATATCTATTACACTGAGATTTAAAGTAATTAAAGTCATTCAGATGCAGACCAAACGTTAGAAACAGTTGATATCATAACCAGTGTACTATTTTAGATGAATTGCACAACGGGAACAAATATATTACACAATAGGATATTGTAACGGTATTTGGTAACACAAATGATGACCCCGCAGCCGTGGAAACATACGGTAGGTAAGAAGGGACATGCTCCTGAAATTTAATTTCTGTTCTAAGCTAACGTAGTTTGCGACCGTGTCGGGCGAATATAATCGTCCGACTTACGTAATTAATCGTTCGCATTCTTCGCAAATGTTCTGGCCTGGTGGGAGTCCACCTGTGTTGTTGATGGGAGCGTCAGGCCGCGTGACAGGCGCGGAAACGTGTCGCAAACCGCTAACCGGCGTCGTGGCTCCCGTCGGCGGTTCGACTGCTACACCCAAGCATATTTACAATTACATTTCGTAATTTCTCTAATTAAAACTACACTGAATACTTGAAAAAAACTGATATTCTGTTGGTGATAAAAAAGAAGTAAAATTTGAAATAAATGTCGTTACACAAACAAGGGATATGAATATATACAATGAAATTTTATGTTATAGGTGTGTGCACATAATATATGCAGTTTGGGAAATTAGCACTCTTTATACCTGGTTCAGGATCATTTTCTTCTTCTTGAAGGACTTTAAACACAGCGCTTTTCTCGGCGTCATAGGTTTTTTCATTTTTCTTAAAGTTAACTCTGTCAAAACAAATGTAAATGTAAAATTCGCATTTTATTAACATTTATTTTTAATTATTTTTTTTTAATTATTTACGGAATATTAATCATTTCATTTTATGTGCCGATATTTGGTCCAGTTGCATATACAGTGGTCACGACGGCAAAGAACATAAAATCACTACGTTTTAAAGATGGGACAGCAGGCGACAGCGAGCTATAACTACTCTCAGATGAGTCTGCAACTCTCTGTCTAATTATTATTCTTCTAACATTATCGACAAATAAAATAAAATGTTATCCTGTATAAATGTAACTTTTGAAGTTACGATAATTGTTTTTTTTTTCTTATTATTTATCTGTCTTGTTTTGGTTTCACTTACCCCATTACTCCACCGGCCAGTACTTCTGCCTGTGCTGTCAGTGTCTCGGCGATAGTTTTCTCACTGTACATGTTTACTGGTGTGTTATACTGTTTGTTAACAATGCCTTTTAGGGAATCGTTGCCGTTCATCTGAAATAAAAAAATATTATACAACGTTTGAATAAACAAAAACTATAATCATTTGCCAATTTAATAAAAGAGAGGTAAAGATTTTAAGTGGTATAAACTTAAAGATTATTTAACTAATTTGTAACACAATCCAGCTGATGTATTCCCCGTGTTGGTCCGGGCTGGCAGAAGAATGTAGCATAGCCTACAGCCTACCTAGCAGCATAGGTCGGGTGAAGTATATACGTTTATATAATCTCTAGCTGTTCCCCGTGGCTTCGCACGCATTTTTATTTTAAACAAACTCTTCTCGACGACACTTGACCTCACATCACTCCACTCCACCCCACCCCACGCCACGACCCAATCTCACACAATCCAGCCCTAAATTAAACGGGATAAAAAGTAGTCTACAACGGAGGAGGATGGGTGCTGGTTAGGAATGATGGAGACTTGTGAGGAGGTTGGTGACCAACCACTATCTCCACCACTACCGGTCCGTTGTCGAGCACGTCCGGTAGGTGGGCAGCAACGCCTCCCGTACAGAAAACACAGTTCGTAACAATCATTCCCTGCGGTCATGGAATGATTGTTACTATGGGCAAAACTCCCCCCCGCCCCACCTACACACTGAGAGAGGCTAGCTTGTTATATTCCAGCCATGGGCTGTAAAAAGCTGATAAATAAATAAGAATAGTAATGTTGGATGTAAATAAGCATTTACCAACAAGACAACCGACAACTGTTGGTAGACTGTGGTGTAACTGGCTCGATTAGGTATCCACACCTTACATTTTCTTGCACCATAGTGTAGTTATTTGACACTGGTATCTTCTAGTCTGAACGATATATAAGCACATTTTGGAACAAGGATCTTTTATTATTGCTCACATAATTAAATTCGTACGTCCTCACCTTGTCCAATCTTTTATCAGCTATAATAAATTTCCAGGCAAATAAAGAACATATGAGACTTTTTTTCTTTAAATTGTTCTAAAATAAAGTAGTTAAAATGTTTATTGCAATTATAGTTTGTTGAAATCAAGTATTCTTCGTCTTAGCCTTATTCCGTTTCTATGTCAGAAAATATCGGGGTCGGCTACGGTATTGCCTTATGTGGGAGATTTGGGAGGACTTTAGTTTTACACAAACCTACTGCCATCTGACCTCTGCACCTCAATGCGTAATCAGGTCCAATCCTAGATTAGATTGAATTCGAATATATGAATCTACTTAAGTACACCGTAAGAGCACTCGAAAATGTAATTAAATTATAAAAAGTCATTGGTGCATGGCAGGGTTCAAACCTGGACTACCGGAATGGAAGACCGAGGCTCTGCTAATAATCAAGTATACTTACATAACCGAATGGTTTGGCAACACTATTATGTCCAGAGCCGAAGTTGCGCGAGGGCTGCGGGGTCGCCTTCAGTGAGGTGTTTGTGACTGGCACGGGGCTGGCGCCGAGGGGCCGCGAGCCCGGCCGCGGGAGGCTGCCTGTTGGAGTCACTGACGGCCGCCAGGTACTGCCTCCTCTGGAATATATATTACACAATAAGTTTAAAATTCTACAGAAAAAAACGCGAGCAAATATACAATGTGCCTTGAAAACCCCTTTTGAAGCTGGAACATAAGGGTCATACGTATTGTGTAGCTTATGTCTTCTTTTTCCTAGCCTTATCCCATTTCTATATGTGATGACATCGGGTTCGGCTACCTGATCGGGATTTGACAAGGGCGAAAAATTTTATGGCGCCTGTGGTGGCGCTGTGGTGTAGTGGTTAGCATGTCAGCCCGGTACGATGGAGCCGTGGGTGCAATCTCCACAAGCGCCGTAAAAATTTTCGTTCTCAACATTTATCTTCCTCAATAATTTTGGCATTAAAAAAAAGTCACCATTAAACCTGTGTAAGTTCAAACATCATTGTTTATTTAACGTGTATGGCTTCTATTACATAACTAATTACTTAGATAAAGCCATCACGACAACTTGGCTTCCTATGAGGTAAACTCGTCCTTGATTATTACATTTGCATAGATCACAGATTGCATTTCAATGGAACGGAAAATTTTACACTATCTGTAATTACTAATGATCACTTTGTGGACCAATTTCAAATATAATATGTAAATCATAAGACACCATTTATAACTCATAGTAAGACCTAGGTTAATGTTAGTCGTTTTATTTTATCTAAGGTATACCCTAAACGTTATTAGCCCCTTTCTATTACTTTCGTTGAGGGTAGACTACGATAAAATTAGCTCGCATACAGTAGAATTAACGTCACTGTACTGTAAGTCAAAGGTTCAGCTGCACAACACCGAGCTAAATTGCAGTCTCAATTCAAAATCATTTTTAATTGCAGCTAAGCAGTAGGTAATGGCATTACCAGTTATAATTTAAGTACCGTTGCACAGTGCACTACGATTTCCAGCGATAGTCCTGCAGTTTGGATGGTGTCTTGCGCCTCCTGGTAGCGCAGTGTTTACACATCGGGGTTATAGACGCTGATCAGTGCGTTACCGCGTTACCATTAGTATACTGACAATAATTACCGCTGCACTAGGAGTCCTAGCGATAGTCCTGCAGTACAGATGCTGTCTTACGCCTCCTAATGGTGCTGTGTGCTCCTACACGTCAGTGTTAAAGACGCGGATCAGTGCGTTAACAGTAACAATGTGACAATAATTACCGTTGCAGTACATGTTACAGCGCTAGTCCTGCAGCTCGAATGGTGTCTTGCGCCTCCTGGTGGCGCAGTGTGTACACGTCGGTGTTGTTGACGCAGATCAGTGCGTTGCCGCATAACCAGTAATAAACTGACAATATTAAAATTACCATTGCTTTACGAGTTCCAGTGCTTGTCCTGCACCTCGGATGGTGTCTCGCGCCTCCTGGTGGCGCAGTATATACCGGTGCAGTGTGTCGGTATTGTTGACTCAGATCAGTGCGTTAAGTTACCAGTAATAAAGTGAAATAATTACCGTTGCACTACGAGTTCCAGCGCTTGCCCCGCAGCTCGGATAGTATCTTGCGCCTCCTGGTGGCGCAGTGTGTACACGTCGGTGTTGTTGACGCGGATCAGAGCGTCGCCTGCTTGTAGTCCTGCCCGTTCCGCTGCACTACCTCCGTTTACCTGGAATAGGCAAATCATAACATGTAGACACAACATACTATATGTAAAACTTAATTACTATAAGTTCGACATGTACGATACAACGTGATATAGTAATCATCGGTTATCGACATCCCTTACCACCTGGAGATCAGTAAGTTCAGTATGAATTTTGTATCATTTCTGAATTTACTTGAAACCGCATTTAGGGCCTTTAGCGGATCCTTAAATATTTAAATAGATTCAATAGCTTCAATATTTTGATTGTTTTAGGGCAAACGCAAATTTGTGCCATAAAACTCATACTCAATTGAATCCGTGTGTACCTACCGTAAGGTCGATGCTAAAAACTGAGCTGTCTATAACTGCACTCTTTAAACATACACAATGCATAACACCCTAATCGCGTTTATTACTTTTTGACTTATCATTGGTGCACTAGTAGCACCCAAGCCAGTTGTAAAAGTGACAGTATTTTTTGATGATACAATCTCATGTAATGAGTATATGTAGATTTTTGAAAGAATGTATCATGTTATTATGACAAAACCTTAATTTAAATTCTCCAATAAAAATATATCATGCATATGCTTAAGCTCATACGATTAAATATTTAAATTTTATTCAAAAATATGGCGAAAACTATTAAAAAACCTTTAACATCACCGTGTGTAGGTCAATGTGTCAATTATCCAACTCCCAACTTGACCTAAATTGTCGCCGTCGCAAATAACTTTTACTAAATTAACATTTACCGAAAACGATAAGAAATACTGCACCAAGTGCCAAGAGTTGACGGAAACATTTCAGATAATCTCATTTCTCAATGCCAAAACCCCTTGTAGGCAGTAGTACCTTGTTTAATTCAAAACATAAACCTCTCTAATTAAAATTTCCTACAATATTCCCAACAATCGAGTGATTAACATTTGTAAGTTTTCCAAACTTAAAATAATAATTAAATATCGTTATGACCATATTCCCAAAGGGATAAGCAGAGGTACCTACATAGTTGTGCACCCATTATTAAGCATTCACTAGACAGGCAGGCCTGCAGACATGGCCGTCGGACCTCCTCGCTACTATTAGGTTTGTGTAATGTCTAGTAAATCGCTGCTCTACATAATCCACGCTGGTCTAGTAAATCTACCTCTTATATGGACATATCCTCCATCTTGAATTCGCCTTAGTTGAACGCGGTAACCTTCAAGTCTCTCAAGAATACTACTAAACTTTTATTCAATAATCAGTACTAGCCATCTGCCCTAGCTTCGTACGAGTGCAAAGCTAATCCTAAATATACTACACATTAGAAACCTCTATATTATCAGTGCTTCTCTACTATATTATGCATATATTATACATATAAACCTTCCTCTTGAATCACTATCTATTACAAAACCCGCATCAAATCTGTTGCGTAGTTTTAAAGATCTAAGCATACATAAGCGACGATTCACCTCAGTAAATGAGCGTTATATCTATTGACATTTCTTTTTATTACAAAATTGCCAATCATCCAAATAATAACCGGCACAGCAGTTCTTGTCCCCAAGTCACAAGTAGATGGTAAGAGGTATTCTTCATAAGAGAACACACGATAGTCACAGACAGACAGAAAAACGTGACGGTATCTAAAGTAGCTGTGTACAATGTTGATGTATGAATAGGTATTTACTGAAACGAAGGTATTTTCACGGCATACTCATTTATATTCGAATACAAAGAGTTTTATACCTTGGTTTCGTGCCCGATAACAATTATTATCGCTGAGCTAAAATTACGAGCCACTTCGTGTGCGGCCTTAGACTATGTTAATAAGAATATCGTGTCATTTATAAACCATCAAGTTCAGTCATTAAATTTCTAACAAGGGGACAAGTTTTAACCCCGGCTTTACTCACGTACAACATTCGATTTTCTTATATGGTAAGACGTGGCTTTATGTGGCGCTCCTTTGCCTTGCGATTTTGAAGACATTTTTGCTTGCTTTACACAGAGGTGACCTCTGTGTAACTAACTAGGTAAGAAGTGTTTACGGTTTTTTTTTTCTATTAGAGAGGAGCACGTTAGATGATACATCTGACAGTAAGTGGTCTCCGCTACCTACACCAGAAAGGAGTACTCTCTACTCTACCAATGAGTAGGTACTCTTTTTGTGAAGGTGCTGAAGTCCCATTTACAATTATTTCTTAAAGATCGGTTATGCAGAATCATCTACACGTGCTTCTTTGATAGAGAAAAGAAATGTTCGCCGTCAAAAGACATCAGAGATGTTAAAATAACGTAGCTATTATTAGTCTCTTACACAAGAGTACCAGGTCCATAGCCGCTCAAACTAATATGTTTTACTAGGTAGTTTGGCAATATGGCAAACACCGACGTTATGACTCGACGTAAAGTAGCGGATGTTGGACACTGATACGCGCGAGTTGCTGCAAAAATGCAGTTTGTAAGAAGTGAACACGGTTGATCAGGTCTTTACTAATACCACCACAGGTGATAGAGTGATGTGCAGCAACTTGTCGCGGTTAGAATGCACGGCCTGTATTCCTGCCACCATAATGCTAATATTTGACATTGTCGTGTTTCTGTCTGGGAGTTAGTATAGTCAGTAAATTTGCACATTGTACCTCCTAGTTTCTACTGGTACGGGAACATAGGACAACCAAACATCTAATAACATCTACGATATCTATAGACCAAGGTTGTCCCTTACCATCAGCAGATCCGCGTCCTTGTTCTCCGTCTTATACCTACTAAAAAACAATCTAACATCTACTAGTAACTATCTAACATTCTTAACGTTAGTATAGAAATAGATTCTTGAAATGCTTAGTCGGGAATCGAATACTCCTAACCGAATCTCAATAATTCGAAGTCAAGATCTTGTGGACCAAGGAGTGGTCGAAGATAGAAAATATGAGTATTGGTGTCATTGGGCCATAGTAATCACTCATCATAAGGTTGCCCATTGACTGGTTTGTCTACTTATTCAAGATAAAAAAATAAGGTTTGACATAAATTCAGTTAATGGGAAATTTAAAATTATCATATAAGTATGTTAAAATTTATGATGCCGTTATCCTTATAACATTAAATATAGCTAATTGGAATGTTGTCCTTCTTTAAGAAGGCTTGAAATTAAAAATAATTTCTATTTTATAATTAAAAACACATGTTTTTTAAAAACAATCTTTATGGTAGCAAATAAAATTATGAAATGAACTAAACTTGGTTTCGAAAATCTAACAGAACACCACACATTTGTTCCATTCGATTTATAGCTACACGATCGGGTCCAACCATCAACAGACGTCATCTTGGTTGGACTTACGACCAAGTAGTAGGAAAGTCACTTGGTTCTTCAACCAAATCTTTACAGCAACCAATTTCCTCACGGTTGATTTTTATTCCAACTCAACCAAGGTAACCTGTGTTGGTGGTTGGATCCGATCGTATAGAATAGTTACTAACCTCTATATGTTAGTAGGTACTTTTTAAGGTAAGAACTAGTAGGCAGAATAATTGATTAGGACAAAATATGTCCTCGTCTGTCCACGTTTATGTTTATAAATAAAAAAAACAGTTTAAACCTGTAATAAAAACTCATTCTAGGGCATAAATAGTCTAATAAAAATGTATTACATATCGAATAAATAATGTTTTTCAGAATGTTGAGTTTCTATTTTTTTATTGTTTGGCGGATTTTTGGTTTTATTTTAATGTTGTTTTCTTTGCTATTACAGTACACTTAACTATTTGTTATAATTGTAAAATTTTTCTTAATAGTATTATTTACTAAATGATAAGTATAATTTATTAACAAAGTTGGTTCTGTAAGCGAAAAATAGTAGTAATAGTTTAAAAAAGTAAAAATAAAAAAATGTTGATTGTAGCAGTCTTTAATATTTATTTAATTCAAATTTGTATTAAAAATGTATTTATGTAAGTATGTCCAAAGCTGAAATAATTATAATACGACATCATAAAAACATTCCTTTTCATGCGTATAATCCATTGTACCTATACCTAACCATAAATAAGTACCAATAAATAAAATTAGTCACTTGTAAATGTCAATTTGTTCCCAGGTAAATGGTCTATAGTTTTATAATAATAGTATGTCATAACTCATAGCTAGTAGGTACTAATCTTAGAGTAATTATGAAGACTACCTACCATGGTGCTACTAGATAGCTAATAAATTAATTAACAATGCTCAAAAAACCACTGGACATGGCAGTGTCAAACGCTCACACCCAACACTGTCGAGAATGCTAAACCACAAATAAGTGGCGACATAATATTATCTTCTGCTTTGCCTTGAACAATAAAACCTTCGCCTTGACATGTTATATCTTTGCTAGCATCTAGGTCACCGACTTTAGATAAATCCCTCCAACAACGAATTGTTAAGAGGTCTGACGCTCCCACAACCGGATGGATTTTTAGGACACTACACTTTCACCTGAATTAGATTATAGGATAGTGTTAATCCCACAAATAGCCTTCAATCCATTATTTTTTACCATCTTCGTCAGCCCATATGTTTACACTATTGGAAATAGCCCTCTGCCATGGCACACCATAATATTCGTTCTTCTGCTTTCTTTTTCCAACCACTACCAGGAAATTTGCGTATGTCATCATTCCATCAGGCCAAAGGGCGTTCTAAACTACGTTTGCTCAAGTACTCCACTGTAGGAATTGTTTACCCCAGTGGTTGTTGGTTCTGCGGCATATGTAACCAGTCCATTGCCTCTTTAGCTTAACAATGCGTTCAACTATGTCGGTAACTCTGGTTCTCTGTCGGATCACTTCATTTTTGAGGCGATCCTTTAGATATAGTTAATACAACAGAAAAATAAATAGCGTTGTTAAGTGGCATGTAATAAATTAATTATAAACAGTATCGGTAAAAGCTAGCATTATTATAGGTATTTTTAATTTAAGCTGGCATAGCTAGAATGATTTACTTAAAACGTGTATATGACAGCCGACTATTTTGCTGCTAGGCTCGTTATAGGCTACCTAAAGCAATACGGACAACAAACAACCTAGTTGTCGATTTTCGTGCCAATTAGCCGCAGTTGGTTTATTTCTATTTCATTCAATACACATTGCAACAGTAAATTTTACCATTGGCATAAAATAAACTCAAATTAAACTAGCTCTTTCAAATGACATTTTTAGACAAGATTTACCAAAAATTGACCAAGATTTAAAAAAAATACAAGATTGCTTTCGCCTAAAATGTAATTTCATTTTGATATTAAAATTTTACAGAATAAAGGAATTTAGAAGGGGGCAAAACTTTAATTTGGTATAGGGAGCTATTTAAGTTTGTGCTGACAGGAAAAATATGACGTCAGCTCCTATTTTTTGCTGTTTATATGAATAACGCCCCATACGAGGAAACACAACAAAAACAGAATTTGTAGCTGTTGACTATAACATTAATAATTTAAAATTTCCTTATTTTTCGAATCAGAACCGGTATTATATAGATTAATAATCGTACATCATCTACATTTGCACTGTTTATAACACCCGATTTTAATCCAAATAGGAAGTTAACCATTTTAAACAGTTTTTTTTTTAATTTGGGCCATAAAATGAAGAACTGCAAGCAAAAAAAATAGAGGCGGACTTCCAACTTTCTTCTAATGGAAAACCCGGTTGAAAAATTTAAAATGTTTATAA
>DVZN01001261.1:0-10510 GCA_018237365.1 Caria ino melicerta
TTTAAAAGGTCGGTAACGTTGTTGCAGTTGTTCGTGGGCGGTAGTGATCACTTACCATCAGGTGACCTACTTGCTCGTTTGCCGTTCTTCGTTTCTGCTATAAAAAAGAGTACTTTTAAGTATTAAACGCACTCGCTTGCTTGAGACTTATCTAGCTCCAAAGTTCCATGCAAGGAATTTGTTCAGAGAATGTTAACTTTGAAATAGAACTTCGAAATATAGCTATGAAAAAATATCTAACTAGAGTAAAGAGTTGGACAAAACAATTTAGAATCAAGTAAATCAGATTTTCAATAAAAGGTGTGTGTACATAATATGTACTCAAGAAGTTATACTTCTTTGGTGTAAGTGTTTTTTTTTTCTAAAAATTGTATCCTTCACGTTATGGTTATGTTAGTAGAAAAAACGACACTAATAATAGAAAAAAAAATGCCAACCAAATTTCATAGTTTTATGATGGTTTGCGCGCGCATCGTTAAAATTAACGCTTAATAATATTCCCTAATGCGATTTTTATAAAATTACCATTATATATTAATATACTAACTAATAATTTAATGGCATGCCAATTTGATTTGGAGTTATTTGACATACCGTGTAGAATATGGTTTTTACTTAAAATCTAAATATAACAGAAAATGTAATCCGTTATGGTTTAATCATCCTACACATTACACGTCACATTAATGTACTCGTAACCTTTCGCCAGACGGGGGATGGGGCCCCTCACCGAGAAGATCCAGCGAAAGATAATTAGAGGACTTGTCTTTCTTAGATTGTGATTATTTTATATTTAAATTCCATCAAAACATTGTTATGCCATTACAAAACATTATATTGCCAAGATGACTAAAAATGGCTTACCCTATGAAAAATATATCAGGTCTCATGTCTCACAAACTCTAACAAACAGCTTCGCCATTTCGCTACCGTCACGGAGGCGAAATGAACGCCTTTTGTGTTTGCAAACATCTAGTTTAAACATCTTTCTAATAAGTTATGCGAATATTTAGTTTTTGAAGCAATGAATAAAGTATAAACCGAGCCATACTTTTGCTGAGATGTAGAGTTTCACAGCGGCTCGCTCGGATTGGTACTACCACTTTACGAATTCTTACACCATACACCATTACACCATTCTTACGCCATAACGTAATGCTTGCCCTTGACGTGTGCCGGTTAGCAGGAATGGGTAGTCTGTAAACTTATTTCTGCACGAGATCTAACATCCAGGCCACAGATTGACATGTCTTTCCATCAGGGAATCTGTCTGCTTCTTTGCCTTCCAATATTACAACAAAAAGACGTGATGCGTGTGCCTACAGAAAGATTGATTTTATTATTCAAAAATGTTTTAGACTTCTGGTTTATCAATTTATTTTCGAGTTGACGTTGTTTTTAACAATAATAGTTACAAATTAATAATAACTGTAAGGTTGATGTCGAACACGTCATAGGTAATTCCACATACGAACAAACAGAACTTACAAGAGTAATTTAAATCATACATGTATATTTTTTGAACTTTCAACCTTCAATGGAAAGATTATGTACTTACTTGAATATAAAAAATTGTCAAGTGCGTTGCGTTTCTTATTGTTTCGTCGCATGCAGTAAGGTTCCGTGGTTAGATCTCTCAACTTGTTGGACACATGTAATAATTTCATCTTAGTAATTTGCAATTATATTTGTACTCTTCTAGTACTTTTATACGTTGTATAAATTGCATGTCTTAAGCGCTTCACGCGTAGATATACTCTACTGTCTCTTGAAAATCAACTCTACTCTGGCGTACACACAATAACTTTAAAAAACTATTGTTTTTTTAATAAATATTATCATTTCTCATTTGTGGACAAGTGTCCTGAAAATCACGGCTCGATGTAGTACCGTTTAGCTGTAATTGAATTTTAAACTGGCAGTAATTTCATTTCTTATTCCAATTTTTTTATATCAAAATTTGCAATAATTGACTTTCTCGTAATATTCTAATGTTGGATTTGTCATTGGTGAATATAAAAGCCCTTACTCTATAATAAAAGCGTGCATGCAACAGGCCGTTCAAATTTCGAAAAGACACGAGCGCTTAATGGTACGCTTGTTTAGGTTTTCCAATATATTTTTTCTGCTCCAAATATTTTTTCGTTTATACGTTTGTCGACAAGTACAGTAAATGTTCTAAATAAAAAAAACATCGGTGCATGTAAACATAAACGTTATCAAAGCCTAAATTATCTAATAGACTTTATTTGGTTTTATGCCTACTTAGTGGTTTATGAAAAATAGAACAGACAGAATTACTTATTTTATGCATTGTAACACAAGATTTTTATATAGTTACCTACAAGTACTTAAGGATATAAAATTTATATAATATCTGATTCCATAATTTAATACCAAAAATAATTTATTAATATTTTTTAATTTACTTAAAGCTTTCAACTTTCAAATACTAAAATATATGAGGTAAGGCGTGGACCCACAAACAAATTAAGTTTCTTATTGACTACAGAACCTTAAAGACCAATAAGCAAGTTATAATTTCAGTCGAGACTCCAGTGTCTTCGATGTCAACGACTGTCTCGTATATTTGACGTGACGTACCCACTACATTAGCATAGCACCTGGTGCGCTATTTTTAAACATTAACCGTTAATTTCGAAATTATTGATGGGTAAAATACTCGTTAATTACGGACAATAAATACATGTATTTTTTAAATTCACTACATGTCTACCAACAACATAAAAATGTGATACGAAGTTTGTATTTAGTGTCAGTGATTGACAAGTCTTTTACCAGACATTAAACTAGATGTGTACAATAAATTACAATTACAAACTGTAATTGACAAAAATGATAAATTGTTATGCACTCATTTTTTATGTAATACCCTATCGTATGGAAGAGGCATTGGCACAGGTATCTTTCGCTTAAAATAAAGTTATTACTACTATTACCTACAAATACACACTTAGTCTAAATATATACTTAGCTATTACAGTAAATAAATGTTTATTTATTTATTTTGTTTTTGATTTATACTGTAGGCACTGGATACGTTTTTTCTATATAGAATTATTTAATAGCTTTTTTATGCGGCGTTGATCACATTTATAGGTACTGTTAAGGTCTGTAGAATAAGCACGTCCAAAATTTCATCTCCGATTTATCAAATTTCATCACCGATTACCTAACGAATATACCAATAACATAATATTAGTGCTGTGCTATATATAAACTAAATTATTTAAAAAAATAAGCTAGCTTATATTTGTTTATAAGCACTGAAGATGTTGTAAAAGTGAAACCGGTTGCTTAATGTATAATAAAAATTGAATTACTGAAACAATACAAGTGCATAATATAATATAATATAAACCTTATATTAATATTTCGCCGTGTGGTGTCGGTAGAAGTTATTTGGTCGCAGATGTCCTAAAAGGCCATTAAGGGTCTGTCCGTAATGTGGGCAGCAGCGCCTCCCGGAGACAACATAATCCGTAATAGATTCGTAGACTGTTATTGATATAAAGGTTCGGGTCTCCTGAGCAAAATAAATCATCTGCCTTCCTGCCAAGCAGGCGAGCATAGATTTACTGTCACTAACACCGTGACTTTACATTAGGTGATAGAGTTTTGCAATAACTTGCCTAGAATGGTACAACCGTTTCCTATTTTGGCCGCAATAACGTAGTGCTTGCCATGAACGTGACCCGGTTTGGAGAGTAAGTAAGCCGGTATACTTATTTTTGCACGAGACTTAACATCTCACCCTCAGATTGGTTTATCATCACCTTTAATATCTTTAGGCGGCGTGTGTATACGACCAATAAGGAATCCTTCTGCTTATTTGCCTGTATTATAAATAAGGAACTTTGTGGAGGAGGAACAAAACTCTTAACTGAACGTCCCTGAGCTGTCAGTTGTGCAGACGAAATTATTTTTCTGTAAATAATTTGAAAAAAATAAACAAATATATTAATTAATTCTATAAATAATTTTTTTATGTAAATAAATAATAACATATAAATAATTTATAGCTTTCAATGTTTTTATTACTAAGCGATTATTTGTACTTAGATACACAACCCTAATGTAATACAAACCACAAGTGGCAGAGTACATCTTTCTCGGTTTGGGATACACCACTAGGCGGATATCACACTGCCGCCGCAGCCCGCGACGAAAACTTGAATACATTTTCACCGCCTGGAAATGCGGTGTTAGTGTGTTTTACCGTGCGGTTTTTGTATACAAATCAATATTTTTCAGTAAAAAGTTAACTTGAGTGCGGTATCCTGTCGCAATTATGTCGGTGTTTGACAAATCACGTTTATCTCTTACCACTAGCATCAACGCCGTCTACTTGTTCGCTGTCTTTTGTTATAAAAACACATTTAACTTTACATCATTTACTAAATACTAGAGCACCCAATCGCTGAATTGAAGTGCAGTAAATTATTTTAAGAGTTATGTCTAATTTCCGTACTAGTTAGATTATACATGTATTGCCTTGCGCGCACGTAGATAAAATGACCCGAGTCACCCCAAAGAATGAGAGCAATAAACTCTAGGATTATTGTAATCAATTAGCCGGCTATTAACTGATGCCTGTTGGTAAATGACTACCGAATTAATATCGATATCAATTAGACACTTATATAATTACTGTATATAAAGATTATTTAATCTTGAGCCCAACAGGCGCTCTGGGCGAACGCTAATGTAATCATTTTGAAAAAAAAAAACAATTAATGTGACCATGAAAACCATACTGTCTGCATTACTGATTGCATTTGCCTTTACTATTGGAGGCATCAACTGTAAAGGTATGATCTAAATCTAGTCAATGCCTTTTGACGGCTACTTTGAAATAAATAAATATGACTTAACAAATTACATGCAATAACCTACGTCACAAAGTAAGCAAATTAATTTCTTACGATACCTATATCATGTTTGATGAACAACAATAATGCATATAAATATTGCAATAAAAATGTCTGTGTTTATTGAACTTAAGGGATTTGGCGTGAAGATATGTATGTATGTATGTTTATTATATAGTACCTGGGTGACCAGCTTACCTCAGTATTTTTTGTCCTTACGTTTTCTAAAACTGAAACCGAGCTAGATTGACTTGTTGTTTCCTAAACCAAAGAAATTCTTGGCGATCTGAGCACTTTTTTGTTGCCGGCCGGTGGTGTTGGGACTTGTGCAACGGCGCGGGCTAACAACAGTTATTTAAATAATTTAAATTATTACTAGAAATAATTGTCACTTAAATCGAAAATAACTGAAATAGGCATTCAACTTAAACACCTGGAATATCCGAAAATAATTATAGATCTGATTCCTGCCTTCCTGCTAGGCAGCACGTCAAAGGCGAGCAATGGTTTACTGGTACTAGCACCATGACTTCGGAGAAGGTGGTAGTTTCACAGCAGCCCACTCAGTTTGGAAACACCGCCTTATTTATGCCTATCGCCATAACGTCAGTATTTGTCATTGATGTGTCCTAGTTTAGAGGGTAAGTTAGTCAGGAAATTTAATTTTGCATGAGGCCTTACATCCCGACGTCTGGACGGTAACGCACCATTACCATCTTTGGTGTCTATAATTTCTTACCTGAAGGAATACGTCTACTTATTTTCCTGTCAATATTATAAAAAAACCTGCCACCATAATAACTTTATTTTTTAGGTGAGGTGTTGCCATGTAAAGGGAAGGACCCGGCTTGTATGAAGGCCTTGGTGAATAACATCATAACTGTACTGAGTTCGGGGGAGCCCCTCTTGGACCTCACTGTACTGGACCCCATAAACTTGCCGAACACCTTGAACCTCACCGTGAATGCTCTGAACTTGGTGCTCGCCAATGTTACCGTCAGCGGTTTGGGTAGTTGCCTTTCGTTATATGTCAGGTTAGTTTTACACATACACATCAGCGTATTGCTGGACGTACGGTCAAAATGTCACCGTAGTCACCATGCTGAGCAGACGGGTTGATGACCACAGTGTATGCTTGTACGGACTGTGTTGTCTGTACAAGAAGGCCCTGCTGCCGATCTTCCGGACCGTTATTCGCCCTTATTCGCCTGTAAAGATACCTATAGTAAGACATGGGGTGATGTTATTAAACGCATGCTGTCTGTGCTATCAATTGTCAAAATAGCAATTTGTTTCAGTCTGGAGGACCTCACCCTAAACTTGACCTTGCAGTGCTGCCTGACCATCACCGCTGACATTGTGATTGACGCGTCTGCCCTTGACTTGCCTGTCGATATCGAAGGAACGATCGTCATTGTTTTAAGTAAGTATACGAGTATTATTAACTCGTTGATGAAATAACAATCATTCCACACAAAATGTAATTTATAATTACTTGCGTTTGAAATAAATGGAGCTGAAACTGACGGTTGGCGCACGGCGGCCAGCGGCGGCGTCAGCTCCACGCGACGAACATTGAAGCTGATATATACTCATGGCCGAAACAAGTATTGCGTTTGCTCAAGTTAATATTATGTACTTATGATTAAAAAATAGTTTTCCTAGACCGAATCGTACGCCTCTACGTAAGCCTCTAGGCTTTGAACAAATAATAATTTAACAATAAATATAAGATATATTCAAATATAAGAGATATCAAGTTAAGCAAAATTTTAAGTCTTGTGTTCATATGAAAAATATACAAAAAAATATAAAATCGATTATTTATGTGTGTATCTTGCCCCTACAATAACCGATCGTGCACAAACTTAAAGGATATCTTCCTAAGGACCTCAGCAAGTGACCTTCGTACAATTTTTGACGAAGCAAAATCTTTGACTGCTTTCATAAGAAAAACTTTGAAAAAATCTAATAATTCAATTTTATACATGTGTATTTCGCCCCTGCAGTAACCTATCGCGCTCAAACCTACAAAATATTTTCCTAAGGTCACAACCAAGGATCCTTGATACATTTTTTGATAAAGCAGGATGTGAATCCATTCCCGAACAAATTGCTGTACAGCACTCTTCCCCTAATGCACTTGTTGGTTCCACGTAATCTTTGCTCGCCTCTTACGAGCTGCCTGGCAGGTAGGAAGATACTAAACAGGCATATAGGTTTTAAAGGTTTCTGACGTATATTATAATTTATTCATTAAATATTATAATTACATACATAAATATGGAGCTTATAAAAACCAATTGACATTTAGTCTATTTTTAGTCTTTGGTTTATACCGCTGAGATTGACGAATAAATTGATTTTCTTTCGTTTTTGTTATTTAATAGAAAAAACATTGCAATGACTTAAATATAATTAAGATAGCAAAGTCAGCATCACCTAATGTTACAGATACACTCAACATCGACATATCACTGGACATCATCACCCAACTGCTCGACGACATCGACCATTACGACGTGTCTAACTTTACCCAAAACACTGGAACCCCGCTTTGCGTGCAAATAACCTTGGACGGTGTGGAGGATACGTTAACAGGTCTTGGTAAGACGTCATGTTCTGATCATAAAATCTCCATGTTAATTAATTTATGAACAACTTCATTATTAATTAATTAATTATTACATCTTTATGGCAAGAGAAACAAGTTTTCATTAAATATTAATTGTAACCGACAATAATATAGATCCAACAATAATTCAGACCATGTGAGAAGTTACAAGAAAATGCAATCTCCATTTCATGTAGGTATATATCAGCCTATTGCAGTACTTCCTCCTAGTATGGACTCAGGCCTCGTCATTACGCTGGGTGGTTACCTCAATTTATGTTTGTTAAGGACTGTATTATCTCCGTAAGGCGCCGCTGCCTTTTACGATATCCTCAAGCGGACATGGTTCGCCGACATGGTAAGAAATACACGCCGTCTCTATATTAATATTATGTTAATAGTTGCACACTTGAGTCCGGTCCGGTGTAAAGCCTCTTAATAAGTTTACCTTAGCTAACTCTTCAAACCATAATGCATCAACGAAACCAGAACAATCACGGATAATTTTATTTCGAGTTTACTAATTTAACATTTCTATTACAGTGGACGAAATTTTGGGTATCCTGAATGGAAACTTGCCGCTGTTCTTGGACCAGCTGCTACCAAACCTTATTGACTGTTTAGTCGACGGTGTCCTCGATATCGTCTCCGGTGTGTTGAACGTATTGTCTGTTGACCAAGTGCTGGATCTCCTAACTCTAATAGTCAGTATTTCGTGATAACTAGATTGTTATAAAATGAAATAAAGATGTTTCAAATCAAAAAGCTATTCATTTGAAACCTAAGATGTTTTAAAAATACTGAGCTAGATACGAAAGCGCTTTATTTTCACTGCAAAAAATAAAGTAATTGTTCGTAAATGCCAGTTAGCCTGTCAAAATGTTTCATAGAATTTGTATTAAAATAGCGTGTTCAAAAATTGAAATAAATATGCAGTCACCGTAAAAAAACATTTCTTATCATCTTTCTTATTTCTTATCAAGTATTGTAAATATATAATTTTTAGTTTTTATTTCTTTTTTCATCTTATAATTGGTGTAATTGCACTTTACTTAGCTATAATTTTTAATTTTTGTATCGCACATGGGATTACCTACACCCATACTCGCCTATTACGAGCTACCTGGCAAGGAGACATATGGTCTATTCTGCATATTTTTAAATATATATACCTACACTAGCGACTGGGCACGACCGAAATTCGACATGATTACCTACCTGCAATATAATTATTATACTGACGACGACATATTATTCCGAAATTACTAACACAATTATAGTGTAGGGTCAAACTTCGGTCAGACGTAATTTCAGCGATCTTTATTCAGCAGTACTGTTTTAATAATTTTACAACAGCGCTCGAGTCACTGTATACATACAAAGCTGCGCAACTGAATTTCTGCCGCGTAAGTAAGTATTAAGTGTCGACTTATGGTGTGTCGTATCAGCCGAATACGTCCAAGGTAAAATCTTAGCCGTGTGTATAATGAACGATCAATCAAATGGAAACCAAATCTATCTGTTTTGCTACAAGAGATGTCGTTTATTTAATAAGTACCAAGTAGAAATCCCAGTGTATATCTTTATTTGCGGTTAAGGAAATCTTGAAACACGTTTTTTAGTAAATTTCCTTTAGACTTCTCAACGCATTAATTTTCTAGACGATTGCGGTTATCTTAATTGTGATTTGGGTATATAAAGAAACCGGCGAAGCTATCATCACTGCTAATGTGCTCAGTGATGTACTCAAAGTCATGATATCCTTAGCATTGCTTGTGACTACCGTGTGGTGGTGGACCATAGTTCATTCTGAATTTGGTAAGCAATTTGCTATTATGTGAGTAAAAGATACATTGTTATACACGAACATTAAGTAGGGTTGTGGAGAGAATCCTTCAATGAAACATCTGGAACAAAAGGCATCTGATAGACCGTACAAAACCATACAAGTCGAACCCCTTCACTTCTTTTCTTTGGTTTTCTTCGCGTAGCTAGAGGAGACAAGAATTTGCAAAAGCGCTTCGGCTGCGTTGTGGGCATATTCCGCTTAATAGGTTTGCTTTTTTAATGGGTAAAAAAATATCGCCAAAATGCAATAAATATGAAAATACGCAAATGGAGACATAAGAGTACAATTGTTAAAATAAATATCGTCACCCAGCCATATATCCTCTAAAGGGTAGGCAGAGGTACATACTAGTATGCACCCACGATTAGCCAACGATATTAGGTCCCATGATGTGACGGGTAGCAAGTCCGTCACCAATCGGGCACAAATCCAGGCCTAGGCAACGTTAGTTTTTTAAAGAAACTGAAATAACCCATACTTAGAATCAGCTGCTGACCCGGGAACTGAACCCGGGACCTCTTGCGTCAAAATCGAACACCTACACCACTAAGAGATAACAGATAAGAGGACAATTGTTAGAAATCTATGTTCTATGTTGTTATTCTATAGGTACATACAATATTTCAAAAAGTTAGTCCAGACGACAAAAAATATGAGTAGCAGAACATATTTTGACCGAGTAGAGTTTATTTATGGAATTAATGGGTCTTAAATGTTACTTTGTATTTTTATAATAAATAAAAATACTTGTAAAACCTATGAAAAGAAACGTTATTATATTATAGGTTTGCATGTATGTATGATAGTATCATCGTTGAGCCTTCAGCCACACTTCAAAAGACGCAGCTAAGACATACATTTTTATAATTAAAACGACTATTTTCCGTGACTTCGTCCGCGTAGAAGTCGAAAGTGATAAAAATTTTGCAACGCCATCTATTTTTAGCATATTATGTAACTAATTTATACATTTTTTTAAATTTATATATAGTATAACATTCACAACCCCTTTTTAACCCCATTAGCCCCGTTAACCGCTCCCCTCCCTCCCCCCACCAAATCGCAGCGGACACTCACGAGGTTTTGTGATACTATTGTAGAAAGCGTCACTTATTAACTGTCATTAATTTAAGAATATAATATATTGGTTTAAGT
>DVZN01001262.1:0-10510 GCA_018237365.1 Caria ino melicerta
CTTTTTTGTCGGTTTGTCTGTATGTATGTCCGGGCTAAACTCAAAAAGTACTGCATGGATTTACTTCAAATTTTGTATGAATATTACTAACAGTCCGGGTCAACATATAGGCTACATATTATCACGCTATTACCTACGGGGCAGGAGCTGTGAATCTTTATTTTTCTTACGCATTCTGTGACAGCATGTAATCGCAGACAAAATCGCGGGCAGCAGCTAGTGTAAAATAAATGTAATTATTATTATTTTACTAATATTTCACATTGTGTGTTAATATAATCACAAAATACAGCGTGAAGTGATTAATAATATTTGCATTTGTTTCAAAACATTAAGTTGAGAATAGAGTCCGATTTCCTTTTTTTTATAACATTGGAAGGCAAACAAGCAGACAGTTTCCCTGATGGCAAGAAATGCACGCCGTCTGTAAGTACCAAAGCTTCATGCATAAGTAAGTTTACTGACTACCTTACCCTGTAAACTGGAACACGAAAACGCCCATGCACTGACGTTACGGTCGCAACTAGGTGAGCCATTACGAAACTTCACTGTGTAACTACAAAATGTATCGTAATATGAATAATTACAATATTTGCTATTTCAAATTGATGATTCATGCTGCCATAACGTCAGTGCTTGCCATTGACGTGTTCCGGTTTGGAGGGTAAGGTAGCTGGTAAACTTACTATTGCACGAGGTCATCCCGGCTTTAGATTGGCAACGCACCGTTACCACCTTTGGCGTCTATAGGCGACGTGAATTTCTTACCATCAGGAATTAATCCGTTTTCTTGTTTTCCTTCCAATGCTATAAAAAAGAAGATAAATCCGTCTCCTCGTGTGGGTACAAATGTGGGTCATAATAGATGGGTGAAGTAGTGCTTCGTCGGACACGGTATTTAAGCATATATAAATTACTTAGTAGATCTTGAACAGCGCGGTAGTGGTTAGAATTGTAATTCTGATGATAAGACATTTTATCAGGACTCAGAAGTTAAAATATTAAAAAATGTTTTTCGTTCTTAACATATTTCTGAATTTCCCCGAAGCAGAGGTTACGCTTAAACACTCAAAACCGAATGTGAAAAACGAAGTAATGTCTAAATAAATAGGCACATGAAAATGTTACCAAAAAGAGCATTACAATCGATAAAAGAATAAGAACGATAAATACGGGTGCTTGCCACAGCACTTTGGTGTAGTGGTTAACATGTCAGCCTGGAATGCTGGAGACGTGCGTTCAATCCCCACACGCTTTTTCGTATAAACATATGGAATCATATCGTTGGGAAGTTACAGTAGTTGTTCTCTGCTGTGGATAATTCTTCCACCCTCTATTTTAAATCTTATATCAAAAATTAATACAGAATAAAGATCCTGGAATATTCCGTCTCAACTCACAGCAAGAACAACAAGATAATTATTTGTCCTGTATACTTTCAAAAAACTTGTCTGTGTAAACTGTATTAAGGTCATTACTAACTAATATAATTTTTACAGCCATACCGTACCACGCCATTGGTATTGCCAGGAGCTAAAGTTCGTCGCGAACCAGGACCGACAGAGAGCTATCTCCGCCACCACCCCAACCCTGCCATGAGAGCACCACCAAGCCATGACTACCGCGACACTCTGATGAGGCAAAAGGTAATATTTGATTTTCATAGACGATTGATTTCATAGATTTTCAAATTTGTAGAAAATTGTAAAGTTAAAAAAAAAGAAAAAAAGACGATAGTTTACCTGATTACATTTGATTTAACTTAATAGTAACTGAGCCCTGACAATTTTTGAATCAAAATCAAAAATCGTTTATTTATTCATGTAAACTTATTGAAAGTGTTTAAATAGATCAGCGAAATGAATCTACCGCCTACCTATAACGTAATATGTGTTTTATATCCAATTTCAACGAAAAATTGTACGCTCTATGGCATAATTGAGTGTGCATTGGCTCTGTAAAATGTAAATTTGATTTTTCAAAAATATCGTATTATCCATTTTTTTAACTTATAAAATATATAGATTTTACAGCGGAGCAAAAGTGATTAAAACCGTGGGCAAAGCTAGTAACATAATGTAGATATTTAGTTGTTAAATGTATAAATGTATTGCACACACGAACATTGCTCTACACAGCATGCAAACACAATGCACGTGACTAGATACTAATTACTCTAATTGGTAACCCACCCTTTGTAGAGTCAAGAAATTTTTATATTGCCATTGCAATATTTAATTTTAATGATTCTCATAAACAATTAAAAATACAATAAAATACATACCTAATTATTTTTATTTTCGTACCTTACAAATTATATTGAAATATGTTTTATAAAATTATATTTTAACTAAGGTGTACCCGATTATTAAAAATTATTTCAATCAATTATTACAACACATTAACAATGTCCATTTTCATTAAAAGAAAATGTAAAGAACCTTTTCCTCTTCAATTTCAGCTAGGCCTCTCTACCATTAAAATATTTCTGTTTGAAATATAATATCGTAGCTGAAAAAAAATTTGTGTCGATTATTTTTTCCTTGTTAACTGAACAGAACTAATACTATCACCTTACTAGTGTGTTATGAATAAAAAAATATAACTGAACAAGTACATCTGATACCATGTCACAGACAAAAACAACAGATTGATTTTTTTAAACACTTATTTATCTTACCATATACCTACCGCAACTTTTAATTAATGGGTAAATCACATACATTGAGAAACAGTGCTTTGGGAAATGAAAACTGCCTAAAAACAAGCAATTATTTTAGTTTTATTTATTATTTTCCTACATTCACATGTATAAGTATAATATAATAATTTGTAAAGCTAAGTTTAGTAAGCTTCTTACACACATATTGTGCACACAATAACAGTAGAAGCACGGCCTTTATAGCAATATAACGTGTAGATTTTTGATGATAACTCAGGTGGCTGAATCGGTGTTGCAGCGAGTGGTCGGTGAAGATGCGAATAAGGTGGTTAACGTTGTGTGAAATATCAAGAGCTGTTCTAATCATGATGCCATTTGCTTGTCATTTCTTCAAATATACTGATAATGCACCGATTATACCCATCCATATAGGTTTCCCAAAAAATTAAACCCTTCTTTAGAAAGACACAATTATTTTAATAGGGTATTAACATTCAATGTTTTTAATATTTTATGATCTGGTCATTTTGGTCACACAAGTCTTCTTATGCAGGTTTGATGCAGTTTTTATGCCTGTAAGTTTGTCAGTATTTCCTTTTAATTAAATCAATTATTGTGTAAAAGATGATATTACGTAACGAACTAGTCAGGTTGTCAAAATACTTAAAGAAAACAAAATTATATATTTAATCAGTGCATTATTAGTAATCACATGTTAAGTCATTGTGTGCTGGACTGACGCCGTTGTATATTTTCTCATTGTTTAGTATAAGGCTGTCGATACGAAAGGCTCCTCTTTGCGTAGATTTTTTCCTCCAAATTCACGTTTTTGCGATAACTGACCTTTGTGCATAGTAAATTACGTTATACAGAATAATTGTATGATATATTTAGGACACAATAGCGTAAAAAACGAATATGGGGGTAAAATAATTTCATTCAATGTAACTTTTGTAAATAAGTTACATGTATCATAAATGGAAAACTTATGAAGACCGAAGTTCTACTTCATACTTGTAAATATAGTACAGGGTTTTTGACCACTTTATGCAATAGTTAACCATTAAATTAGATAAATGCACAGTATATACTGACTCTGACTCTATTAAGCCTACCGAAGCAGTAGAAGTAGAGGAAGTGGAGTATTCTTTTGTTATCACGAAGTAAGAAATTTGAACTGATTTTAGCAATTTAAATATTGGTATATCTATTTTCTCTTACGAGGCCTGTTTAAGCTATACACATATTTTGTGTCGCATGTATAGTATGTCGCTGGGTGCATACTAGTAGGTATGTACCTCTGCCTATCCTTTCCAGGATATTTGAGCATGACGATATTTATTCAAAATATTGAGTCATCAATTCCAATGTATATTGTTTAAAAATTCATATTTTTCTTTAAAAAAATACAAAAAATATTGAATACTAATATTTACAAGAATTGCTCGTTTAAAGATATAAGTTTCGTTGACTACATCCATATCACAAGCAAATATTGTGCTTATTTTTGGATTCGAGCAATTCCTGTAAATTGATAACTGATATCAATTCCAGTAATATCAAATAATATCCAAAAACATTATTAAATGGTAAATGTGTCGTGCGTAGCTTTGTGCGCTACGCACTCGTAGCATGGTGCGATCTGCTACGGCACGGACCTCCAAATATGTCGGTCGGCCTTATTGGCGGTCCTTGATTTATAGCCCAAATTGTATATAAGCTACTATGTACCTTAATATAATGTAGTGGCATATACTTAACTTATTCATTTATACCTATGTACTACAAATAATAATTAAACCACAAGATACAATCCGTGTGCGTAATGTGTAAAAGATATTACTTTACATAAAACATGATCAAAAAGACAGTCTAAAGCAAACATTGCGCCTATTCGCTAAGAATTTTCACAATACATATTTGGAAAATCTGGGTTGACTTTCATAGTGTTTGTTTTTACTGTGCTTTAGTCAAGCATACATATTTATGATAATTACAATATTTACTGTGGGTACTTTAGTAATATAAACTTATTATAATAATGTTGGACAAAAACCCTGTGACTTCATTCTCATTTTTGGTCGTTCGCTTATCATCAATTCTAACTAACATTATATAGGTAACATTATATTCCTTCGTTCAGTTATATTACTTTATTTAAATAAGTTATTGTTTATACACAGATGGTGCACAAGCAATTCAACTCTCCAATTAATCTGTATTCTGACCAAAACATTGCGAATTCCATAAGACAACAGACATCGCCTCTTCCGTAAGTATTACATATAAAGACTTTCCACTGATAGTTTAGACATGAAACATTTTAAAACGCAGGTTTTGTTAACTAAGCAATCAGACGAGAGTGCGATACATTACATTAAAATGCAACTAAGGATGCCTTTATGTTTCTTTGGAGTTTGAAGTTTGGCAATTTTAATGACAAAATTAAAGACACTGTTCGTAACATTAGAATATTTAGAATTCTATTTAAAATGTCATTTTGTTCATGCTTTAGGGTGACATTATACAGAGAGGGATTGCCTGCAAGGATAATATAAACTTATACAACATTTTAACAAGGCTAAGGTGTTATTACCAGTCTTCATAAAATGTCCACCAAATAGTTTATTTCAATTTCAAAGGATTAATCGAATCTCAATTCTTTATAGAAGTTGTAAAAAGACTGCCAAAAAAGAATCAAGAATGAATCTCAATTTTTCAATCAATCCATATTAATTACACTTAATTTATAAGATATTATTTTTTCAAAATCTGTAAATTCTCAACAGAAATGTTAAAAAATGGTGTTTTAATAAAGTCTTAATAATTGTTATTTCTGATATTAAATATAAAATAGTTAAGATATTAAGACATTAAAGGTTGAACTCTTAAACATTTCTAACTGCATCAATATAAAAATTGATGAAATTAGGAAGATTTATAGTCTAATTTATCAAACGCTTCACATGCCTACTGCTTGACCTCGCAGTCGAGACAAACATGTTCTGCGTATGCGCATTTTTATTTATCTGGTAAAAACCTTGACAGTTTTAAACTCCAAGAATAGACTGAGGCGTCCACTTCTAATATTTTATTTGTCTCAATTCCTTTTTCTTATATAATAAGAGAACCGGCTGCTATAATTGAAAGCTATTTATTAGAGTATGTCTTGTGTTGTTGGGGACTTTCAGAGAATGCGAGATTTAATATTTTGTTGGTACACTAGTCGTTTTGTAGTAGCGGCAGTCGTGATGTGAAACTATTCTTAAGAATTACTCGACTTTAAAATAAATCTTCTTTCCTTCTTTCCTAAAAGATTTTCTTTAATTCTTCTTTCCTAAAAGATAGGAAAGTTACATACTCTCCTAAAAGATCAAGACTTTTAAACTTTGATACAGTTAAAGCCCGTTTTCAGTTAGAAGTTTTTCAGTCAACTTTTCCTAATTGAAACTAGTTTTTACTAATGCCTTAGTTACAACTAGAATTTCCTAGTCATAACTAGAACTTACTCAAGTTTAAAACAACGCTCGATCTTTTAGGAGAGTATGTAGGTAGATGTTACAGTTAAAGTCCCTTTTCTGTCACAATGCGTTTTCCCTAGATAAAACAAGTTATTACTAAATTCCTTAGTTACAACTAGAATGTCTTAGTCATAAGTAGAACTTACTAATTTATATATTTCAAGTTTTAAAAAGTTTCATAAATTGCAAACAGACAGAGATACATTCATTTTTATGATTGTTTGAAAACCGAGATGTTAATTAGGCATAAGTTTGACTTATTTATTGTTTATTTATTTATTTATTTGAAGTTTTATGCACAATAAATGTACAAGGGTGGACTTAATGCTACATGGCATTCTCTACCAGTCAACCTAACTCATTTTAAACTACATATATAACGATAAGATGCACAGATAGATAAGTTAAATTCATTCAAAATTAATTTTAAATGCCATTAGGCCTGGTTCGTAGTAAATGCGCCATGGTGGTTCATACACTAGAAAATGCACTTACCTCACTTTATTTATCTTATGATAGAAAAATTCAACATTCACAAAAATCAATTATATTTTATTTAAAGGAAAAATAAGTAAGTAAATTTTACATCAGAGGACCTAATATCATCAGCTAATTGTAGGTATCCTGGTCTTTGCCCTCTGCCCTTCGGTGATATGGGATAAGCGTTATTTTTTTCCTTTTTTATTATTATTGTAATGAATAATGTTTAAATCACCAATCAGAAAAAGCAAAACGAATTTGGAACTCAGTTTAAACAGTTTTAACTGAATCATTTAAATAAAACGCGTTTCCCTTATTAGACCAATTTTTTAGTTATCATCATTTTTAGCAGCTATTAATTCTAGTTGTTTTAGTCAAAACTAGTTTTAACTAGAGAAAATGCATTGTAACTGAGAACGGGTAGTGACTGCTACATGAATATTAAGAAACTGAAGAGACTGAACTTTTTTAAGAGATATAAAGTCGCTAAAGACTTGGAACTCGGAAGGAGCGTTAAGACTTAAAATAGTAAATCCAAACCTTTATTTAAGATACATTTAAACCAAATGTGTATATTTTCCTTTTCCATGACTAGCAAATGGCACCTAAATTAATTAGTACCTACTACACATTTTTACGTAATACCTCGATTTACATATTAGGTACGGCGTAATACCTTAGTATTACACAGTGCTATAAGGCTTGAAAATATTAGTTTATCTAAACAAGATTACATCCAAGAAAGTAGTTTAATTATAAAGAATGATTATATCGCTAGGACTAAGTATGTTCATTAATAACTTGAACACAAATAGCTATAATATATAAAAACATGAAGGTCATTGGAGAGCGCCCATCTTAGATCGACTTTCAAGAGCATGGCTATGTGCCAAACGAAAATACCTGACATTCTACTGTAAATACTAATTTTAGTTCTCATACGTAATTATTGTAACCCTAGGGCCACGGTTCTATACATCGTCTGGGATTTTCTCACTTCGCACTTTATTTATTTTGGTAGGTCAGGTCCAATTTCTTTTTTTTTTCTTATTTCTGGCATCGGCGTAAACAACTATCATGTGCCAAGAATAGTTAATTTGCATCAAGTTATTACGCGATTTCTTTAGCCATTTTTGAAAGTGAAAAGGCAAGATCTATCTTCGACTGCATCCTTACATCAGGAGGGATGGTAGTCAAATACTACCAAAGGCATTCATTGTAAAAAAAGAGGTTTTGATATCGTGCTGGCAACTTTACTTCATCCAGTAAGATTTGACGGCATCTAAAAATTACACGGTTATATTTCGGTACGGTAATAATTCCGTCCATCTTTTCTTTCCATCACCAAAACTTCAAATCAAATCGAATTCTTTAGTCTTAGAAAAAAAACTTCAAGTTATCTTATTGACAAAGGCATATTATTACTTATTATTACGATATCTTGATAATATTGTCAGTATAATAGGCCGTATCGTTATATCACATTTGCGATCCTGTGTAATTAGGATCATAATAAATGCCAATATTATCATATCCTAGTATCAAAGGATCGCAAATATTCATTGCGATACCATCCTTTTACACTGACAATATTATCGGTGATAATATTAACAGTGTAGTATAAACCATTAGGGCTTATTTTAGGCATCAGTGTGGATGTTGTAATTTTCATTGGCAACGACATTTACCAGGCGCCTCGTCTGCTTGTTTATATCAAAACATCTGCACCTAATTAAAATTAATGACTTCTTGACCGAGGGATGTGATGTCTTTCTTTTTACTACCATGTCAAACCTGTGCGGGGTTTGATGGATTTCAAAATTCTGTTGTTTAATCCTTCTTAAAGAGGATTAACTATATTATTAAAAAGATTACCACTGGGTGTCTAATTTCAAATTAATATTAAATGATAATTAGTTATTAATAAAACTATTCGATAAGCAAAATTGTCCTTAAAATATTAAATGACATGTCATTTTAAATTAATAGCTATAAAATAATATTTACTGATATTTTTTTAAAGTTCCTGGTTCCTCGTATAAGTTATAAATTTATTTAATGAACTTTGTAAAAAAATATAGGTACAGGATAAAAGAGACGGGCTTTGTGTGTAGATGCTTTCTGAAGGGACAATTTTGCTTAATATTTTTCTCGTGATCACTTACACATCACACAAAACTTCACTTAGAGCCACCACTTAAGAACATCACGTGGTCGCCTTTCATTGTTGCTAATTTTGTTACACAACTTTGCAACTTTGGGAGAGTTTCAGGAAATTAAATCATTATCATTTATTTTAATACTCGTACATTAAAAAAACCATTACACATATCTCAGTGAATATATTTTAATACTTATTTGTTTGCCCAATCAGCTCTAACGGCTATTATGGGCGACCGCACGTTGTCAAGAGGCAAGTGTTTTATTAGAAGCGTCGTCAATCCTACGACTCAACGACGACGTCCTCTCATGTCGCATTAATGCTTATTTTATTTTAATTTGCTATTTTCTCAAACCTTCCAACTCTATACACTGCTCTTAGTTCTTAAAGGTGACCTAGTGTTGCCATAAACAAAAAGTAATGCATTCGCACCACACGCACAATTCTAATGTGAAATGCGTGCACAGTAGCTCATAAGTCTAGAAAGTAATGTTTAAACACTTATTTAAGGTATTTATAGAAATAATACACGATTAAGGTGGTTCGATTCAATAAATGGACAAAAAGCGATACAAAAATATGATTATATAAAACAATAATTTCACATAAATATTTGTGTAATATGTATTTAACATTTAAGTATTTGCGAAAATTCAATAAAAAGTACACCTTGTACAGAAACAATTAGTAAATTAAAATTAACGTTCTTAGCTAATTTTTTTTAAATTCAATTTGTTAATTAATTATATCAGAATTTTATTTTTAAAAATTCGTCTCAAATGAGCACATGGCAAAAATATATTACACCAGCATTGTAATGATGTAAAAAATATTTAAAAAAATCAATAACAATAATACTTTTTTCTTTCATACAAATTTAAATTCATAAGGTTTTAATTTTTTTATGGAAGCAAACATTGTTTTGAGATATGTTTCTTTTATATTTTTGACATTATCTATACAATGTGTATGATCGCAAAATTCCGTCTTCTAAAGAAATTCCCGGGGCATTTTTGAATAATATTTATGCATCGCGTTTTGTACGTAAATGGAAGCACCTTATCGTTAGTTAGATGACATTAAACACTTGAATGTTGTACTAACAATATCCGGGGTTAGTGTTCACGGAGTTAATGTTCTCTGTCTATTGCGTTGCGCCCGCTAACCGACTAAACCCTAACTCCCGCGCGGCCAGCCACAAGCCGACCGTGCAGTACGACCCCGCCAAGTCCGAGACCTTCCGCGCCCTGCAGGAGCAGGGGCTCGGCGACACCGTGCAAGAGGTGCCCACTCCCGTACAGACTAAAGTCTTCACTGCACCACCAAACAAGGTACGTTTATGTCAACTTCTTTCTCATATTGCTACTTATTTACTTACATATCTTCCCTACCCCGTAAAGAACTTGGCTGTTCCTTACGGAGAAGGCAGAGAGTATGGAGTGCCCAAGACTTCTCCAAACTTGTATGACTACCTTCACATTTATTACTCTCTTCATATAAACACGTCGGTTTTCGGTCGCCAGTTACATACACACCACCCTCGCATAATACACGAGCGATTTGGTCATGGAATGTCAACGTAAGTCTCCCCAGGCACGTACAGCCATCCATATTATCCGAGGGTGGGGTCAAGAGTCTCCAAAACCGGCGTGTATGTATGAAGAGAGTAATGAATGTGGAGGAAGC
>DVZN01001263.1:0-10508 GCA_018237365.1 Caria ino melicerta
CTTCATCCCATTTTTCCGTTATCCTATCCCTTTCTCTTCTACAAAATCACCATGTGCGAGAGCGAGAGAGAGAGAGAGAGCGAGAAAGCTTGTGTAAATGCGTAAACATTACTTAATCATTTTGCTTTGCATTATGTCAGCTGTACAGGCTGCTATAATGACTTAGAAATAATTTAAAAAACTATTTCTAGTCCTATGTTCTGGAATATCTCTAAATTCAAATTGTATGTCCGTGTAAAAGGGAATTTGCGAAAAAATTAAAAAAGGCTATTTGCGTTGACATTTACCTAAATGGGAACTGGGATAAATTGTAAAAATACGAGCTTTTAACTTGATGAAGCAATTTAAATGACAAGACCCCTTAAAGGGTTGATAGCACGATAAAGTCTACTAATAGACTAAGATCCCACCGCGTAATTAGAATTGTCGTAGTAACCCTATTTTCTTAGATAATTAAAAAAACATCGTTAATGTTAAAGATCATTTTTCCTTTTTTTCTTCAATGTTTACAAAGAAGTAACTAATTAATGTGATTTTTTCAACAAATGGGCTTTCTGTTCTGATTTTTATTCTGAACAAATCTACGAGGAAATCAGAAAAAAAGGTATTTTGAAAACAAAGTTTTTTGAAACATTATGGGTTTTCTGCACTACGTTTGCCCTCTGGCCCGACTGATAACATACGCAAGATTGCTGGCAGTAAAAGGAAGCAGGAGTCGAAAATTGTGTCATAGCGGAGGCCAATGTCCAGCTGAGAAAAAATATAGACTTATGATAATAAGGATAATGATTGTTGTTTTCCTTTGAAGGTTTTTTCATGTTTTTTCAATAAATTTTAATTATCAAGAGAATGGGGTAGCATAAGTACTTATTTTTTTCTCTCAGGTATAAAACTGTTTGAATTATCAGATAATATTTTTGTAATAGAAAAATATACTATACCTTTAAACGAGCAATTCTTGTATATATATATGTGTGTGTGTGTGTGTGTGTAATCGGAATCGGAACAAAAATGCCAATTCTTGAATGACAGTTTGCAGAGGGTTTCAGGAACAAAGAGTCGATCTAGCTAGCTATCATTTTTAGGAAACCTACAGAACGATCACTTACTCGTTTCATAACCGCTATATATATGAATTTTAAAATTAAAACTAATAAAGATTGAATAATGATCAAAATAACAGATGAATTAAAACATCAGGCGGTCGGATACTGTACCAAAATCTTCGACGTCAACTAAATACGAAGTGAAATCGTAAAAACAGGATCCGTCGAAACGATGAGCCTCAATTATTTGGAAGTTTAACTTAGTTTGTGCCGAGACACTAAATTTAGCTGGAACAGAATTAAGACTGCGAAATGACGAGACTATATTAAACTGCAACTTTAAGTCTACGAGTTAATTATTGGAGTTCGGAGAGTTTAGTAATCTTTTTTTTTCGAAATGACAATAGTTGCCAGCCAGAATGGCTTCGCAACGTCACCGGGCGTTTTTGAGCGAGCAGAATGCTCAACCCGAGATTACATTAATTACTCTTCGTGGAACTCCTACAACGCCCACACTATCGGTTGTCGGTTTAGTGTTGCGTTCTGACTACTATTATTGGTGGTGGGCGGGGTATCTGTGGCTCGCCCCCCGGCGTTAGGCGCCGGGCGGAAAAGGGGTCTTAGTCGCCGAGACCGGCGGCGACGGTGTAGTGAGTTTCGTGTGCGGTTGTTACCAAGGAGATCGGCGCTAGCCGCCGTGATTGGATCGTCGAGATCCGTTAAAACGTGACGGGGCCTTCTAAACTTTGGTGTCGCGGCCGCGGTCGGGGTGTAGTCCGCCGCGGTTTTCACCAAGGTAACATATAACGTATCTATAGCTTAATATTACATATATATCATAGGTGAGAAGAGAACACAAACTCCTTGAAACATTTACCTGAGCAACGCCATCTAGTGTTTATGTTTAGCATTACATAAAAAGTTTGATTATATTGCCATCTGTCGGCATATAGAAGTTACATTTTGGTTCTTTATTAGGTTATTCGCTTGTCAACCAAATACTTGCATTCAATTTTCCAAATAAGTTAAAACAAGAGAGAGAATAGTGTAAATTCTAAAAAATGGAAGAATATATTGTAGGACCTATTTAGTTTTCAGTTAAGATCATATGAGTCTTATGTAAGTATATGAATTTAAAAACCTTTTGCTTGCTCCAATGGCAATAGAAGCACGTAGGCGTTCAAACGATAATTTAAAATTAACAATTGAAGATCAATAAACGAGATTGTTGGTGTGTAAATTACTAGTTTTGTCGGCATCCTGAAAAAATATGGACGTATTTTTTCACTATTACTTATTTTTGTGTAAATGTTGAGTAAAATTTGTCAACTTTGGTAACATATTGATCAATTTTGTGATCACATTAACTGAAATGTGCAGAAGTTAAGTATTTTTTAAGTTAAGGCGCCAAATCTCACTTGCTGGGCTTGAGTAAGGTTGCTACCACTTTATCTAAGACCATGACATGACTGAATACGACGACTTATGACTGTTATGACTTATTCAAGCCCGATTTTACAAACGGGCGTTATCTTGATGCAAATCAATATTATACTTGAGAAATGGCAGTTGCTAACGCCCATGCCAAAAATGGAAAAAAAACTTGAAATCTGGACATGCCAATATTATTAGTTAATTGTTGACGAATTTATTTTTCCACAATGGCAACTCAGAGTCAAATAGCTTTAAAACTCTGACAAAATCGGTGGCAACATCTTGTGAATCATAATAAATAAATAAAAAATAAGTAAGACTGTATGGAATTATATTTATGCAATAAAAATTATTACACAATTTATTAAATCTTATAATATATGTAAAGTATATAATACTGAGCATTAATAAATTAAATTTTCTTTCTTCTCTTTTCTGGAGTTGTCTGGAACATGGCTTCATCAGCCCGGATCAGCCGGCTAACAGCACGGCTCAGCGTCACGTCCGCTAAAAATAATTAGAACATCTTTTTACAAATTTAAGTGTATAACTAAGCCTCTGTGGTCGAGTGGCGTCGGTGTCCGGCTATGACGCGAGAGGTCCTAGGTTCAATTCCTGGGTCGGGCAACTTGTCCACCATGAGTTTTTTTTTCAGTTTTTCTGAAAAATATAACGTTGCCTAGGATTGGATATATGCCCAAATGGGGACAGACTTGCCGCCCGTCACCTCATGGGACCTAAAATCTTCGGCTAATCATGGATGCATACTAGTACGTAGTATGTACCTCTGCTTACCCTTTCGGGGTTAAATGGGCATGACGATATTTATTTTATTTATTTATAACTAAGAACTTTAATGTATATCCTATACTATTAAACGAGCAATAATTGTATATTTATTTGTTTTCATATTTGTTTGTAACTGTTCTCGAAAACAGCTTAAACGATTTAATTGAGATGTTTGATATAAGGGTTTTCGAAGGCAAACAAATCGATCTAGATAGGTCTCATATCTGGGAAAACTAGTTTTTACCCTCTTTTTGCCAATTGAAAATAGCCATCTGTCAGTTCACATGCAAACTTGATAGTGAACATAGCGATATTGATGTAGTTTACATACCGATGGACAGATGGCGTCAAAAATAAACTTTTTTAAACAATAAGAATTTTTATAATTAAAATAATTAAATAAAAGCAAAGCTCAGTCATCCAGGCACTATATTATAATGTGTTTATAGATAATGGAATTCATCGGAATTCATCGCCTGCGAGTGTACTCTCAGAACAATATATTCTAGCCATCTTTAAGACAGACATCTAGGTAGACATGATCCATCTTCAACCGCATCGTCACTTAACATCAGGTGAGATGGCGGTCAAATGCCGACCTATTTATTGTATCTTCACGCCTATTATCACTGAAGAGGTAGGCAGAAGTAACTCCACTCATTCACACACTCCACGACTTGTAAGTCCAGTATATATACTAGAACACCCACGATTAGCCAAGGTACTAGGGCCCATGATGTGATAGGTGGCAAACCTATCGCCACTTCGGGCGCATTCCAATCCCGGGCAATGTCACGCTTACTCAGAATAATCTGAAAAACATTTAAAGAAAAGTTGCCCGACCTGGGAATTGAACACGGGACCTAAGCGGCTAGCGGTCTTACAGCCGTAACGTTTACCCACAGAGGCGATTTTTAGCAATTTTTAAGCATATTCAATTTATTTTATTTATTTATTTATTCAATTTCATACTCCTCCGTTCACGCAATTGCCGTAAAAAGTTTTTGTTTTACGTATTAATAAATTAGTAGTTGGACGCTCTCCGGCCACGTGGACCGATGACTCGAAGAGGGCAGCCGGTAGGGACTGGATAGTGAAAACGGGAGGTCGGGTCTTGTGGCGTACTTTGGAGGCCTACTCCAGCAGTGACCGCAATATACTACGATTATGATAGAGTATATTATTGATGTTACAAATTACAAGACAGGAGATGACAGTGGTCACGTCCTCTATATATTGAAAAATTAGGCACGTAACGTTATAGAACTATTTCATTTCAGCACTGTGATGTAAAAAACACTACATTTTTTTTATTCAATATTAAAATAGCGGAATAAATTTAATAAACGCTCAAACCCAGAAATATGAACGACCGTGTTCATCACACACATACGCCTGCTCCCGACGGGGAGCGAACTCAAAACTCTTTATTAGTAGCTTCGACGACATAGTGAGGCGTATATGCTCACCCCTCGAATTAAGAGGCAGTTACAATATTTAATATTACGCGACGATTTATGTTTCAAATAATAAATTATTAAAAAATGTTTTACGGACCTGCAGACAGACTCTACATAGTTTAAATGATATAAAAGAAAACGACCCATTTTACTATTTTTCATGAAAAATACTTTTTTTGGCAAAATAAATTAGCCTGTACATCTAAAGCTGTCTCCAGGACAAAAACATGTTAATTGGTTGCTTGAAAAATATAAATAAACAAACATACGTTCGCACTAATATTAATAGTATTGATTGTAATGCCCACTACTATCAAAGTTTTCTCGTGACTGATTACATAAACTCCAATCCATAAAAACTGGAATAATATTCTGGTCTAATTTGTTGCCTGATTACCGAAATGAGGTGTGCAGAAATATTTTTTGTTCCCACAGAAAGCAATTCAAGTCAGATTAACCAAATGTTAGCGAACACGCGATATTTTATTTTGCCTTATTTTGCCTCTATAATATGAATATCTACTTCCTGAAAAACTATAATATGCTATATTATAGCCTATGATATATACCAAAGCTAGATAATGTTTGCCATAGCGACACAAAGAACATTTTCGGGCGCATTCTTAGCTTTTGTATAAGACTTATAAAAAATATTAAAAAGTATTAAGGTTAACAACTAGATTCAGATTTTTTTTATCATATTGGAAGGCAAACAATCAAAGCGGGTTTCTTGATGGTAAGAAATACACGCAGCCTATAGACAGCAAAGGTGGTAATCTTGCGTTGCTAACCTGAGGCTGGGATATTAGACCTAGAAAAAAAAGTAAATTTACCGGCTATCTTACCTTCCAAACCGGAACAGGTCTGTGGAAAGCACTGACGTTATGGAGGCAGGAATAAGTAAATCAGTGGTACCATTTCACCCGAATATCCGAAAGCCGCTGCGAAGCTTTACCACCTAATCAGATGTCACGGTTATAGTGAAAGTAAGCCTATGCTCGTCTTTTACGAGTTGCCTGGCAGAAAAACAGATGTTTCGTTCTGCAAAGGAGCCCGGACCAACACGGGGAAAACCATTGGTTATTCTCATTCGTTAACTTAAGTACAAATTTAACATACGAGTAGTAATATAATACAATAAATTATTGAATGAGTAAAAGTCCAGTCACAAGAACAACACAAAAAAAGATATCGAGCCCCACGCTCTTCGTAGAAAGGCGACAGTAGAAATAAGAGTGCCAGAAAAGCTATTATTTACATTTATATACATATATATCTTCACGCCAAGTTCCTTGCGAGGCAGACTAGAGTACCTTTTTCACATACGACTCTTAATGAGGTAAGGGACAGCTTATATACACGATATATGTTATTGGTACGTCACTATCTTGTCAAGCTGTCAGAACTAATGTACTAGTAATCGGCTACCCTACCATCCAAACCAGTCTTTTTTTTTAAATATATATTTTATTGAGGTTTTTCGACAGAAACCAAAGTCTAACACTAACATTAAGGTGATATGAATAGGTAAGGTGATGGATCCCAAACCAGAAAGTTGTGCACTCGCTGAACACATTAATATAATGCATAATGCATCCATGTTTCAATTCCAAACATTAACCAGGAAAAAACAAAATTGGATTCAACAACACTTTTCACTAAAACTTTAAAAAGAAGATAGTGTAAACAATTCTATGTCTCTAAGTTTGTCAGAGCAATGTCAATTTAAGTGACAATCAGCAACTTATTTATAAACAATTTGAATCTTCGATTCATTTTGTTGCGCGAGATAGTAGATCATCTGAACTCAAAGTTTCTTTCCAGTCGAGTCGAGTTTGGAAGGAGCTTATTACTTTAAGCTTCTTTCAAAATGAGATTATAATGTTGTTCAATAATTTATGGATATAACTATACTTATGGTATGTATGTACGGTATATAAATGAAATTCAAATGTTTATATATCAAATTAATAACTTTTTAATCATCTTTTTCTAAGATTGGATTAGCGCCCGATTGGCGACGGATTGTAATCGTGAATTCATATACTATGTGCCTAGGCTTTCGAGAATACATGGGCGTGACGATATTGTCTATCTGTCTGTCTGATTATTCTGGTTAATCTTTGGATTGGCCTCATCGATAGGTTTAAAGAGATAGTTAAAGTTAGTAACAGCAGTACTTTTATTTTAGGAGAAAATTAAGAATTCATACAACTAATGCAACTCATGAAATCTTTCGAACGGTCGTCATAGACGACGTTGGGGATATCAATTAGGTTTAAAATAGAATTCAAATGCAGTAAAACTGCAAAAACTGGAATTAGGTCCCGTACACTCTTAATTTTTTTATGGAATTACCTCGAAAGTGTAACCTTTCAAACAAAAAAAACTATTTGAAAATTCGTTCACAGTAGGCGGAAAAGTAAGTGAACATACATAAATGTACATTCATTCGAATATATAACCTCCTTTTTTTGGAAGTGGATTAATAAACCTAAGAATGCGATTGAATTTCTGTATCGGTTGATGGGCATCAACGTCACATACAGTAAATGGTGCCGTTGAGTTAAACAAGCCTATCCGAAAGCAATTATTCTACGTTGACACTGAGCTGCTCATGTCCCTCGCTAGCTGCAGCCTTGGAATTACGCAACATCTACATTTGTCACATTATACGTGGACACAATCCGTATGTACATTTTCGAGCAAGTCGGATTTCCTGATGTAAGAAACACATCTCACACTGCCGGCACATCCCGCTGCGATGGGCGGGTTGACAGAAACTTGTATACACTTTCACAGTAGAGAGACGCGGTGGCACTGTGTACCGTGCGATTTTGTATTAGAATCAATATGTTTAAGTACAAAATTTAATCCGCATCGCCGCACATCGACGCGGTGTCCGGTGCATAGTGAGATTCGATTAACTTTATAAATAAACAATTTGTTGTAGTACTCCCAACACAAGCAAATGAGATGATGGCCTTGACGAGGTCTCCATAAAATATAGCTTTGAACCATATCGATTATGTCAGTTTTTAAACAAAAAGACCGCATCGTTATCGGCCTGTTTATTTAAAAGCTAGAATGCCACAAACATACAGAGAAAGATAGAGAGACGGAGAGACGTCAAATTTGTAGCACCCCCTTTATATCAGGGGATTATAAAATCTCCAAGAAAATCTAATGCATATATGGGTAACCAAAATTATATAATAACAGCAATTTTGCTGAATAAAATTTAAACATACAATTATAATTCCACAAGCTTCTCTGTCCCTAATACAGGCTGTGGCTCCAGTGAGAACTCTACATAAATCATTAGGATATTTGTCACTCGCATTAACATACAACAGAAACGCTTAGTTAAGGTGGACGAGCCTACCTGATGGCAGCTGTTCTACGTTGACGACTACCCTTATTATGTCACAACTTAAGAATGTAGTTCATAAATAAAAATAAATATCCCGGGACAAATTACACTAATTGATCTAACCCCAAAATAATCACAAACAAAAAATAAGGTTTAGACGTGTTTTGACCCGCTCGAGTTATAGTTATATCTAAGAAGTGTAATCTCGCGATAACGTTGGCTTCATGGATACACTAAATATGCTGAAACTGATTTAACAATCGATTCCATTTTCAGGATGTTCAAAAATACGAAACCATAGTGTAACAAGTACAAAGTGCTTTGATTACAAAAAAAAATATAGTTAGTAAATTTAATAGCTAACATACAAATACAGAAACTCAGATAAATAACTCGTAATAATTATTCTGCATTCACACAGACACAACTGTTTTGGATCCCGAAAGCACTAAATCAATCAAGTAGACAAATATCACTCCTATTTGCGTACATCAGAAATGTTTAGTTAAGGTTAACAAGCCTATCCAATAACAATCCTGCGTCGACACGGATTCTCGTGTCGTGTTTCTCACGCGCTAGCCGTAGTATCGTATCGTAATCGTATTTATTTGTAAGCTTACTAGCTTTCCGCCCGTGGCTATTCCCGCGTGGAATTCGGTTCTTACGACAATTTTAGTTCAATCAGTCGAAAACTTACAAAGTTTCATACAAACTTTCAACTCATATTTTATCCCTTTGGGGGTAGAATTTAACGAAATCTTTTCTTAGCGGATGCTTATGGCTAATGGCTATCTGCATGCCAAATTTCAGCCAGGTCCAACAGTTTGGGCAGCGCGTTGATATTAATTTATTGCTTGCTAGAAACATCTATAATAAGATGGCCATTAAAAATAAAGTACAGTGTTTCGCCATATGTATATCGCGTGCACGTCTTGTCTATGTAATTAATTACAATATATTACGACAGTTAATAGTTGCAAAGTCAAAGTTATGACATTGTAATCCACTCGTATTTTCATTAAAATCTATAATTATTTTCATATTAGGTACATAAATTGTAATGCAAAAAAAATCACAAAAGGATCATAATAGCATACAGCAAATTCACAACAGCTAATCTCAAAAAAATTATAAAAAATGATATTTAAATCGTTTAAGTTGTTACGCAGTGTTATGTATTATATGGCAATATTATTTAACATTTATATATCACTGTTAAATATTTAAAATTGTATTTTTATTCATATTTTAATAAATTTCTCTCCTAACCTTGTGAGCAAAGAACTCTTCAAATGTATAAAAAGAGTATTCCAACAACCACTTACGAAGGCATGCCTGGCAGGAAGGCAAGGTAAGTCTACGCTCGCCTTTTACGAATAAAAGTTTACTGTCACTAACACTGTGATTTTTTACTAGGTGGTAGAGCTTTGCAACAGCTCTCCCGGGTGAAATGGTACCACCACGTTACCTATTCATGCCGCCATACGTGCTCGCCGTTGACGTGTTCCGGTTAAGAGGGTAAGGTAGCCGGTAAACTTATTTTTCGCACGAGGCCTAAAATCTCGTCCTACCGCCCCAGATTGGCAACACACCATTACTACCTTTGGTATCTATATCGTGATTTTCTTATCATCAGAAAATCCAACTGCTTGTTTGCCTTCCAATATTTAAAAAAAAAGGATGTTTATACTTATAAATTGACACACATAGTTAATAAATGTATCGGTAAGTTTTAGAAAAGTATTGATTCCTTGAAAGTACTGGCTATTGGCTATTAAACTGGGCAGTTAATACACGACATAGGAAATGAAGTTGGACAGTGCTCGATAATTGAATTACTGCCTGTGCTGTGTCTCTCACACGGTACTCTCCTGTTAATTCCGTTCGTGTTGAGCCATATCTCACAGTTACGATCAAGCAATGCATTGTTATAACTGACGATATCAGTTAATCTATTAATGAATTATTGAGTTTTTGTTAATTATAAGTAACTGTCTATATTCATATTCATAAAAGTAAGTAAAATTGAAGTGTTTATAATGTCCAAATAATAGCATTTTGTGTTAGAGTTATAAGTGGTAGAGTGAGTACAGAGAAACGTTTAAAGTGAGTCTGAAAGATACGAAATCGTAGGCTTTATCCTGGTATTTATATATATATTTCTATGTATACTATCGCTGACTAGCACCATATCACAAGCAAATGATTTGCTTATTTTAGAGTTAGATCGATATGTGTGATTTGTCCAGGGATATTTAGTATAACAGTCACTTTCAAGATATTTATCAAAGTGAGTTTTTTTTAAATTCTTGCTAATATAAATAATTATATATCTTCACGCCAAGTCCCTTACGGGGTAGGCAGAGAGTATCGAGTGCCAAGTGTCACGACTCCTGCATACTTGCC
>DVZN01001264.1:0-10508 GCA_018237365.1 Caria ino melicerta
CGGGAATCGAACCCGAGCCTCGCTACTTGTCGACATCATAACGCAACTACGCTACCACTCGGCCAGCGAGACGGTCGCCACTATTATTTGCTATTATTTAACCCACTATTATTTGCTTCTTGAGACTAGGAGGCCTGTTCTGCCAAGCCCAGGCTGATTTCTATTACTATACTATATTTCTTAACCTTTTATCTGGACAAGAATATAGAAAATCTTAATTTTATGATTGTCAATAGTAATATAATTATATAGAATTTAGAGATAATACAGATTTCATCTTTGGTTGCAATAACATTTTTTTATTTTTTTAAATCTTTTTTTAAAGGAATTTTACCCCGTTGGGTATGCCAATCCCATTACATGCATATTGCCTACTTGGAAATAACAAAATCATATGAAATATATAATATCAATGCAAATGTGTCTCTTTGTCCTTTCTTATCAAAATGGAGTAAAGCGTCAGTTTGATTTTTTATTATTGTAATATTAAACGAATAAGCCTTTATCACTCAAGCCTTTATGACAAATCTAATAACTAAAATAAAAAAATAACAGTTGCTCTGTGTAAAAACTAGTTTCCAAGGGATTTGCCCCTAAATTAAGTAGCCTACCCCAATATCATCTGATATAGAAACAAGATAAGGGTAGGACAAAGAAGTACCATATCTATGCTATGATACTACCCTAACTTACCACACTAAAAGAACAGAACATTCATAATTCTCAATGGTTATTATAATGTACTGAATCTAAAAGGCATTCTAATACTAAATATTAACTATACTCGGGACCATCACTTAAAACTTAAAAAAGCTAAGACAGGTCCCAAACAGCATTTTTTTCCTAACAGTGATGCAAGAATGAAACGGACTCACTGAACAATAGGAGCACATTTATAAATTCATTTAAAAACCAAAAAGACAAGTTATCCAAACACAGAAACATGGATCAGCTTAATGTAGTCAGTGTGTTTTAATAATAATAAAAATAATTATTTCTATGAATTTGTGAGTGAAACTGGGGTTATATAGTTGTGTATAAAATTAAGATATTATTTACAATACTTACCATCAGTGTCAGTAGTATCATTTATTTCAGGTCTTATCTTGCCTAGGAGTAGAAAATAATTCACAAGTTGCTCTCTCAAATAAACATTATAGGGTCCTTTAATAACTAAGGGCTCATCCATTGGTTGTTCTGAGAGCAACACCATTTGAGCTCTGCTTTGTGCACTAACAACCCATGTTTTATCTAATGATGCTTCAATTTCTTCTGTCTGACCAAATTTTAATTAAATTAAAAACAAATCTTAATGTTGTAAATTCAACAAAGAAATACAAATAATCCACTTACAATCAAATTTTTTAAATCAGAAAGTAGCTATTTTAGAAGTTTTTCAATTACAAACAAACAAATATTACTTGTTTTTAATTTAGTATTGATAACACTAATGTCTGCTGCCACTGGTGTGTTTGGAAGATAGTAATATGTTAGTCAAATAATTATCCTCAACATTTCACTCTTAACAATAACAACATTTTTTTAAATTAAAATTCACAAAAAAGTATTATTAAATTGTGAAAACAATTACCACAGTTTCTAGGGAGATAGTTATTTCTTAACATTAATGTTGTATTGATGATTGAAATTGTATACTGAAGAAAAAATTAAAAAGAAAAGCCACTTTAATGACAAAGTGCTCAAAAATTAGTTATTCAGTTTTTAATTAAAATATATATATTTACTGTTAAAATAATTTATTACAACCAAACATTATTACTACTAGCTGTTTACATTATTACTAGCCGTTAAGTAATAAATATTGTCACGCCCATATCTTTTCATAAGGGTAGGCAGAGGTACATATTAATGCATTCACGATTAGCCAATAATATTAGGTCCCATGAGATGGGTGGCAAGTCCATCACTAATCGGGCAAACCTAGGCAATCTTATATTTTTCAGAGAAACTGTAAAAACTAACAGAACAAGTTGCCCGACAAGGGAATCGAAACCGGGACCTCTTACCTCAAAGTTGGACACTGACACCACTCGACCACAGAGGCGAATAAAGTAGCATTTAATAAAGTTAATTAACTTGTAACAAAAAAATATCACCTGCCATGTATCTATCCTAGTATCAGCATCCACAGATGTTATCCTCCGTATTGCCAGGAGAGCCAATTCTAAAGTATCCCCAGGTAATTTTTCAGGTAAGGGCCATGGTGTTAGATGCCGGAATTTTGGCATCCAATACATCATTCGCCAATATTTTCTCAAAGCTATACCTCTACGACCAAATATATTAAGAAGCATTTGTTCCATTTCTACATCTGGCATGACACCTAATAGAATAAAAATAGTTTTAAATTTATAAACTGTCTTCTAACCATTACGTAACATAATAAATATAATGTAGAATAAGTAAATAAATATTGTCACTCAAAAGGCTAGGCAGAGGTACATATTAACACTAGTATGCACCCATGATTAGCCGACGATATTAGGTCCCAAGATGTGACAGGTGGCAAGACTGTCGCCAATTGGGCACAAATCCAATCCCAGGCAATGTTGTTTTTCAGAAAAACTCATAACTAGAACAAGGTGTGCAACCTGGGAATCGAACCCAGGATCTCTCGCATCTAAGTCGGACACTTAACATTAATTTGCAATTAAATTGCAAAAATATACATAACTAACCCAATTTTGCACTACAAAAAGTTTTTTTTTCTATTGTTATTTCTGACATCTTAGACAATTTAAAGCACTAAGTCCATATTACAAAATAACTACTACCTATTACTAAAATTGATATTTTTATGACTGTCCTATGCAAGCAAAATTGAAACAAGATGTTAGCAGAACCAAAGAGAGAAACACATATACCAAAAGATGAACTATGCACAGGACATTATACGGGACATTTATTTTTAATCCTATTGTTCATTATAACCAATGCCACTATGAAATCATAACTAATAACTAATCTTTTATATATATTGTTTTGAGTTTTACCAGTTTTAGGCTGTTTCTAGGCATGCATGATCCATCTTCGGCCGCATCGTCACTTAACATCAGGTGAGATGGCGGACAAATGACTGCCTATTGATAAAATTGAACCAGCATACTTTTCATGAAGAAACACTTCTTCATGAAAAATAATATGAATACTCCAAGTTTAAAAGTTAAATCTGATAAAATTATATTTACCATTGTCTTCCATTTGTTCCAACAAATCTACAGCACATTGCTGCTGTTTCGGATAGTGTAGGAACTCGGCTTGAAAAATATTTTCAGGTATAAATTTACCTTTCGGTAACACTTCTACTAAGGCCTTATATACTTCTAAATCCTTGTGGACATTAAATTCTTTCATTCGATTCATCGCCGCATAAATGAACTCAACATGACCACGACGTCTTGTGTCTTGATCTTCAAACATTTTAATAACTTCTAAATAGGTTTCTTTTGTTTTCTGAGGCTTTGTTACGAATGGATCATATGTAATTAATTCTTTTGAAGAGCTTTTCCATCTTTGTACTAATAAACTTCGGCTTCCTGTTGTTAGTAGTTTTCTAAAAATGTTGGCTGACATTCTTGGTGTCGATTAATATACTCGTTATTTGCTAAACTTTTACGTCATACTGAATTTGAAAAATAAAACTAGACCTGTTCTAAAATAAATTATATTTATTTATTAGATTTACAGAATTGACAGGTAACAGCTGTATTTTTTAGGTTAGACTGTAGACAAGATAACTTTAGTTCTTTGCGTAGTCTGTGGACAAAATACAGATTAAATTATTTACAGCAGGAACAGGTATTAAATAGTAGTAGTCTTTGGATTACAGGTTGGCACTTGTCAGCCATTGATATATAGCTATTGTGTTTGAATAATCGCTAATTTATATTAATTATTGTCGTAATTTATTACATTGTTAATATCATCATGATCCTAGTCTCAAAGGATCGCAAATAACCAAATATTTATTGGCGCATTACGATACTGTGATATTCTTACTCTGTTAATATTATCGTGATAATATTATAAAATTAATTTTGATTAGGCACACTTTTTATTTTTGAAGATAGTCAATAAGAAGACGAAGAAGTAGATACTTTCTGTATTTCGCGGTATTTTTTAATAAATTCTTTCATTCGTTCCATTCGTTCGTAACTTCAAGTCAAGTTTTCTAGCTAGTGTCAAGCGTGTGTGTGAGTGTATTGAATGTATGTGTCAAATTGTCAGTTCAACTTTTCTTGTGCGGTGAGGTTGTTGTTTCACTTGTTAGTGAAAGTTACGTATTCTAATACGAAAATATAAAATATTTCAGACGATTTTAATATTAAACTGTGGTGTTTGCGTAGTTTACTATATTTAAGATAGACTCGTCATTATTGGAATAGTGACAATGTTTGTGAAAGAAGTAATAGTGTTGAGTTTCAAACTAATTTATTTATTTAATGTTGTAGGTAAGTACAAAGTTATTAATATGCAATCATTTTTGCCATAATTAAACATATTTATGATAGCATTAATTATTTCTTTATGTTCTAGTTTATAATAGATACGTGTGTTTTATATTATTTGTGACATACTTACCTTGGTAGTTTTTTTTCGTCCTTAACATTTTTCTGATTTATCCCCGAAGCGGAAGTTACGCTTAAACACTCAAACCGATCTTTGGAAATTTATTTAACACCTTCATTAAACAAAATATATTTTACGCAATAAAATTCATTTATATATCCAATTGATTAAAATATTAATAAATTTATAAAATAAAAGGGTACAAAACAGGTGCAGTTGTGTTAGAATCAGTGTTAGACTTTTGTCCCACTAAATGAGAGTTAGGTCTTATCTAAAAAAATGATTTAATTAATTACTAACTAATATTCCATATTTTTGATTAAGAAATTAGCTTTTCCCTTCATTTAAGTGTCATTGAAATAATATTAAAGAATGCATAATAACTATATGTCTATACAACTGTATTAAGTTTAATAGATTTGTTTTTGGAATCGGACATTATAAAATTAGGATTTCACGTTTTTCACGTTATACAATATGTAAAGACGAATTTAAAAATGTTTTAAACTACCTAAGCTACTATGACATATTTAAGAAACAATTTATCAGGTTTTTAGAGTTGAATAAAAGCTATTTGGGGATTCCATTATTCGCCATTGATAAAGTCATGTCACTAATGGGTAGTCAACTTTTTAGTTACTTTTCCCATTTGTTGCATCCAATGGGAAAAGTGGAATATTTTTGGAATACAATGTTTACAAATCCCCATTATATTAAAAAAAACCGTCTATGTGCGAGTGGAAGTCGCGCGGCGAGGGTTCGGTACAATTATTTAAAAAAATTATGTCACTAAAAATTTTAGATTTTCGGAATTTTTAATTTATGTGTTCTATAAAACATAGCTTCATGCTAAATTTCAAGATTATAGGTCGACTGGAAGTACCCTTTAGGTTTTGAAATTTGAACCAATGTAACAGATAACTATCCAATCTCGTATCAAAAGTTCGACGCATTTGCACCTAATTACAGAGCTAATTTTAACAAGTCTTTTATTTAGTAAACAACTCATGTTTATTCGCGTGGCATAATTTCAAACGCCCACACAAATTATATTTGTTCCTTATTTTATTAATAAATATCATCACCTCTGTGGTTGAGTGGTCGATGTTCAACTTTGACGCGAGGGGTCTTGGTTTCGATTCCTGGACCGGGCAACTTGTTGTATGAGTTTTTCTAAAAATCATAACATCGCCTGGGATTGGATTTGTGCCCGATTGCTACCCATCAAGGGATCTAATATCGTTGGCTAATCGTCGGTGCATACTAGTATGTAACCTCTACCTACCTTTTCGAGGGTATATGGGGCGTGCTATTTTTTAGTAAGAAATTAAAATAAAACTGAAAATCCACCTGACCCGGCTTAATTAGTAGGTACTTACTTACTATGTTTTTTAACTTCCCGTAGACAAAACACTCCGTAAAAAACAGACAATACGTTTACCACCAACCCGCTAAAACTCGGAACCAATCGTAGAAGAGTTATACAGTGGGGGTGACCCATGTCCAGCATTGAACTGTAACAGACTGAAGAATGAATGATAGTATTACCTATTTATAAAAATCTATACCTCCCTAACTAATTCTATCTATATTTATCCCATGTCACGATGTATGTTAATGATAAATTCCTGAATCGATTTTGATCATATTTCACATATTTCTGAAAATAGGTCCAATTTAAAATATAGTATATTTATTATCTCAAATATATACCTACCTGAGTTGAGGTGGAGGGAATTCGCCGGATCAGCTGGTATATATTTAAAATTCCTTAAGAAATTTCATTGGTTTATGAGTGAAAGTACTTTGATCGCCCATAAAGCCCAATGTCCTTGAGAAACCTTTCTGGATACAATTATTTAATTGTCATTTCAAAAAGAGTTAAAGAAACAAAAAATAACAGAGGCGGTGTCGGGGGTAGGGCGAGAGAGGGCGACTTTGTCTGCGTGGGTGTTTACAAACATTTTATGAATTTTATTTTTTGCAAGGAACCCTAATTCTTTTTCGAAAATAAAAGTAATCTAAGTTACTCGATGTGACATCAGCTATCTACCTGTGAAAGTCCCGTCAAAATCAGTCCAGTCATTCCAGAGATTACCCGGAACAAATAGACCGACAGTCAGACAAAAATCGTAAAAAATGCTATTTTCATAGAACTATGTACCGTAGGGGGAATTACTGAAGTGTTTTACTTTACATTTTTTTAAAATGAAATACTAGCTGGTCCGGAAAACTTTGTTGTGCTCAATAAAAAGCTATCGTTATTAAAGAATGGGGGTTGGTGGTGGAAGGGTAGCAAATTAAGGGTGGTATGTATTTTTTAATGCCACATCATAAAAAAATGTCCAAAAAATAAAATATTAAATGTTTGTAGTGGACTAAGGGGTATGAAAATAGGTTACAATTTACAACCGATTCTCAGTACTATTGATTAAGAATGTAGATTATACATATTATACATCCCGTCCAACCATTTAGAAGGTCAACTTACACTGACACGAGAATTTCATATTTAGTAGTTAAGATATATAGAAAGAGAGAAGAGAATCTTCCTCGATAAATTGTTATCTTACGTGTATAAGAATGTCATGTTTGCGATGAGTTAAAATCCTAAGCTCACAGTATAATTACATGGTTATATTTTTGATCGCCTTGACTTTCAAGTTTTCAGGGCTGAAAGAGAACGCCGCTTGATCCAAATATTTAATGTTAATAGTTTGATATCTTTAATATATTGAAAAATAGCCTTAAAAGACAGATGGATAACAAAGTGAACTTATAAATTCCGTTTTTCTTATTCCTAAAAAGAAAGCAGTAAGCACTAAAGAGTTACAACTTAAAAGCTTCAGCTGTCACCATTCTTGAAGTAAGGATAATAACCGAAATGCAGTTAGCATAGAACTAAGAGTTAAGAATCTGTAACACAATACATACAAATAAATAAATTTCTCTGGACAAATCACCCATCGCTCCTTTGCAAGAAGATCGTGACATGTCAGTAAACGGGCTTTGTGGGAATTGTGGTCGAGTGGTGTCGTTGTCTAACTTTGACGCAAGAGGTCCCGGGTTCGATTCCCGGGTCGGATAACTTGTTGTATGAGGTTTTGTATGAGCGAGTTTACCACTTTTAAAGTTATTTTTTTGTATCTGTAACTATAAGAACTTTCAAAGGAATTTTCAATAAATTCAGCAATTAAACATCTTAGCTTGACATATCGTTTTAATCTAACGTTTTATAATGTAAAATGGTCTAAAAAGTTTCCAACTTTTTAGACTATTTTACATTATAAAAATCGATTTTAAAAAAATACGAAACTAGTCACGTTTTTCTAGAAAAATATTATTTTACCCAGATCATCACACAAACGCCCGTCCCTGTTGAGATCGAACCCGAGCCTCGCTATTTGTCGACGTGATAAGGCAACTGCGCTACCACACCGCCAACGAGACGGTCAAATACATGAAGTGAGAAAGCAGCAATGAAATAACAGAGGAAGTGCTTAAGTAACTTCCATAAACTTAATAGTTTGCTTTGATTACAGATGATTACGGTCCCAAGTAGTACAGTAGTGGTGTTAATGCTGGCAATTTCGAGTTACGACGCTTTCACACTGCATCAGTTCAGTTTTAGGTCCGAATCTTTGAAAATACGTTATATGTAGTTAGTCGTAAAACTGTATTTTAACCGACTTCCCAAAATGTAGATATTCTCATTAAGTAACTACGATTGTATTAATTTTTATATTATTTGTAACTTTGAGAACCAAACTCCCCATCAGTCGCCACCAAACCCCACTAGTCCCCACAAGGTCTCACCAGTCCCTACTTTGTATCCCATTTATTTATAGACTCCTTTTTATCTCATTTACTTTAGGGGTTCCCGTGGGAGAGGGAATTGGTGGGATGATTAGGGAGAGAGAGATTGAGGATAGGGGCGCGGAGAATTGAACAGGAGTAGAGAGTGTCGGGTAGGACGGGGTTTCGTGAGGTTGGGTGGGTTTGCACGGGGTGTGGTGGAGTGGAGTGAAGTTGAGTCAATTGGAGTCGAGAGGAGTTTGTTAAAAATAAAAATGCCTGCGAAGCCGCGGGCAACAACTAATTACATCTAAAATTATTATCTGATTTTGGCCATGTGCTGCCTCGCTAGCTGTGCGTAATTTCACGGATAATGCTTATCGGACCAACTCCGTGGCTTAGAACTGAAAAAAAACATGATTGAAAGCACAAGCTTATATAACAACCATAATAACCTATAATAACTAAGCTATATATATATATATATATATATATATATATATATATAGCTATAAAGTTTAACATTAGATTCTAAGGTGAATCTCATACTGCACCGGACACCGCTTCGGTGTGCGGCAATGCGGATTTAAACTTTGTAGTTAGTTACTGGAAAATCTTGATTTGTATACAAAAACCGCACTGTCACTGCGTCTTCGTACTGTAAAAATGTATATAAGTTTCCGTCGCCCCGCTCACCGGAGCGGTATACGGCGGCAGTGTGAGCTCCGCCTAAAGCAGTTTCGCACCGGGCTATGTATAGTTAGTTAAAAAATATAACCGTCTAGTTTTCTTTCGTGTACGACAATAGTTTTCTAAACCAACACATTTGTTCGAGGACAATCGTTTCAGATTTGCTCATAAATTCTATATTTCCGCAAAGTAATATCGTGAAACGTGTTCCTCAGATGTCGTGTTGTATTCACCTTAACTGCTGAATGATATATGTAGATATAAAATCGTGCTTGTTTCTCTGTAGGTAAACTATGCATAAAATATGATTCATTTTTGTGAATAGGAAAATGAGATTCGCAACCTACAATTTCTTTCCAAGGAACTTCGATCTACTGATTTTGAGAAGGATAATTAATTGTCTCTTTAGAAGGCTACATCTTTTTTATATTTTTAATACTGGAAGGCAAACAAGCAGACGTATTCCCTGATGGTAAGAAATTCACGCTGCTTATAGACACCAAAGGTGGTAATGGTGCGTTGCCAACCTGAGGTTGGGATGTTGGGCCTCATGCAAAAATTTCACATCGCATTGAACCTTTGTGTTGCAAACGTTCATGGGCGGTGGAGACTATTTTCTATCAGATGGTCCACTTGTAAAGTCTGTCTCTTGTCATCGCATGGGGACATGTAGGAGGTATCAGAGCGGATTGCTCTCTTACCTCGGCTTCAGTTACCTATCAGTCAATATGGCTTTGGATGGTCCATTAGCCCATATTTCTGTTTTTATATAAAACTAGCGAGCCGCCCCGGCTTCGCACGGGTACAAAACTGAACTAAATATTTAACAGAATTTCTTTCACAGACATCACATTAAAAACTTCTAAAATTTTCAGATTTTCTTTATTATTTTACGCATGTATTAACTAAACATATAAACCTTCCTCTTGAATCACATTATCTATTAAAAAAACCGCATCAAAATCCTTTGTGTAGTTTTTAAGAAAGATAGATAAGACTTTATTTATACTATGTAGGGATTAGGCCATAAATGTCGAGGCTTTTAGGGAGGAGTCGATGAAAAAAATGAAATCCAAATTGGTTATTAAACAGAGTTCTGAGGTATGAGTATACACAGAAAACCGGCCAAGTGCGAGTCGGACTGGCGCACTGAGGGTGCCGTACAAATATTTTAAAAAATGCTTAAAAATCAAATATTTCTTTATTTTTAGTATTTTTTGTTATAGCGGCAACAGAAATACATAATTTGTGAAAACTTCAGCTTTCTATCTATTACAGTTTATGAGATTACTATCACAGCCTGGTGACAGACAGACAGCAGAGTCCAGTTTTTTCTGGGGAAAAATTAAATGGGAAATTTTATTAAATATACGAATACTTAGGTCCGAGAACGACTTGTGTGCCCTATGAAGGCGAAAGAGAGATTGTAAACT
>DVZN01001265.1:0-10504 GCA_018237365.1 Caria ino melicerta
CCTTACCAATTTTCAGCCAAATCGGTTCAGCCGTTCTTGAGTTATAAATAGTGTAACTAATACGACTTTCTTTTATATATATAGATTAAAATTGTGTAACAATAAAATGTATAAATAGCCCTGAAGTTGCTGTAAAAGCGAAACCGGTTGGTTTAAAATAAGCAGAAAATGTTATTTGTGGATAAGGTACAAGTGTGTGTTTTTGTTTATATATACAATGGAATTCCACTAAGTGCCCGCGAAAGAGAGTATTGAATATTTGAAAGCTTTTGCTTCCCAATCCACCCAAACTCATTATAAAACTGTCTATATGCAAATAAGATGTGAACTAGTGCAATGGGAAATATCATTTTTGAAACGGGGAAAAACAATTTACATTCTTTATATCTAAATTCTTCTATTCAATCATTTTTTTTCATCCTCGTGTCGGTCAGGGCTCCTCTGCAGAATAGACCATCTACCTTCCTGTCAGGTAGCTCGTAATAGGCGAGCATAGACTTACTGTTACTAACACAGTGACCTCTGAACATGTAGTCTCACCTGTTTTCGTGCCACTGGCTAACCTATCCCTGCCGCTATAACGTCAGTGCTTAACGTTGATGTGTTCTGGTTTGGATGGTTAGGTAGCCGGTACTCTTACTATTACACTATGCCTATCATCAGGTTGGCAATGCATCATTACCTTTGGTGTCTAAAAGCAGCGTGAATATTTTAATAACAGCCAGTCAAAAAAATAAAAATCGTTTATTTATCCATGTAAAGTTATTGAAAGTGTTTATAGATCATCGAAATTACTCTACCGCCGGTTCGTAAGGCAGTATCTGTCTGCCTGTTTGGCTTCCAATGCTATAAAGTACCTACCGCTAATAGCAATTAATTTTTATTTTAGGTCTGTCAAATTTAATAAGCCAACTAAGCACAAAATAGTGTCGGAGGAAATAATCGAAGAGGTTAAAGAGGAAGAGGAACCCAGTACAAAAAATCTAAAATTAGAAGATACAAAAACAATTGTCAAGCCAAAAAATGAAACCTGGAACAAAAGTATAGGAGTATTGTCTAAGAAATCAGCATTAGTTAATCTTGTAAAAAGTAAAAAGCCAGATTTGCATAAAGAGGATAAGCCAAATACAAGTATTACAGAGAAGACTTCGTTGGAAACTCCATCGGCTGGTTCAAGTCTGTCGTTGTTGGCAAATTATTCTGGCAGTGATAGCGATTCGCAATGAATTGTATATACAGCGTGGCGTCACACTGGTGAACTTTATTGCACACGCAAGATATACTAGAAGGTCAGTGATTGAAAAATAATAATAGTCTGGAAAAATTAATTTAAAAAAATTATTTCCTAGCAAACTAAATGAATAATGTAAGCAAATTGTTACGAAATATATATTTTTTTATTAATGATTCCAGACAACTTACTATTATTTTTCAATTAATGTCACCAGTATGGCGCCACGCTGTATGTTATAGGATAACAGCATCTGTATTTATTTATATAAAAAATATAGTATATTAATACTGATGGCCGTTTTATTTATTAAGTTATTAGGGATCATTCAAGTATTATGTAAGTGTCGATATTCGATTATAATTTCGAACCAATTCTTATATTGAATTGCATTTATGTATTTGCAGAATAAGTGTCACAATAAGGTGTTAATTATTGTTAAATTTACATTCCAACTTATTCTACTCTTTCAGGGCGTACAACATACTTAAAAACTTAAATTTATTATTTAATTTTATATAAAACAAATGAATTCAAAAATTGAATATACTAACGTGATAGATAACGAATAATGATAAATTAAATTTCATTACTATAATATGAAACATAAATTATTACAATTATAAATGTCAATTTATAAATTTATTATAAATGTCAATTTATTTATGAGTATTTAAATTTCCTTTTGTCACCATATTGTTTATGTATTAAGTTTTGTGTACAATAAAGTATTAAATAAATAAATAACTGTATATATGTCAAGAAAATAAGATAATATGCAATTTGTTTAGATTAGAAGGACTTACTAAAATTAAAGTTAACAATTATGTTTCTTTGCGTCTTAGATAGGTAAAAATAATAATATCCAAATTACTAAATTCATTCCATCAAAGTATTTCATTTATTACCATCACCATTCAGATATTCCTCCACTGAATAGAAACACTTATCTAGAAGCCATTCTATACTAAAAATAGTCAGAATAGCTTCAAAAAGTTATAATTACGTACCTAACTAAAATATGAAATATAAAAAAAAAAAGTAACTTAGCCTATTATTTGTAACAAATGAGGCCAGAATCAGTGCCGTGTGCAGGTTGCCTGAAAAGGTCTAAGCTCAGCATGGTGCTGCTACTATAGTTGTAGTTACTGCTACAGCACTGGCTGTCTGCCTTATTTGACGTACGGTTAATAATTAAAATTAATATACTAAAATTTCGACGTAATAATAAATATTTTACCAATACAAAAAATTAAATTAAATATACAAGTTTACACTTTTACAAATGACACTTGCACTTTTCCAAGTGCAGTGCAGTGTGTATAAAAATGTTAACTGTTGGTATATTTTTCAGGTTAATACACACAGCGGTAATGAACCACGACGTTGAGCTTCTGAAGCGGCAGTGCGCGATGTTGAAGAGCAGGGGCTTCTCTGTGGACGAGCCTGGACACGGTAACTTGGTAAGTACTCTTACCATCTACGAGCTGACCGGCAGGAAGGCAGATAGTCTATTCTGCAGTATGCGCCCTCAATTAGGCGTCAAAATTAAATTTCATGGCGTGACAGTCCGTCACTATATCGGGCACAAATTAAATACTAGGTAACGTTATGTTTCTTTTTTCAAAAAAAATTAAGGAAAAAACTCAAAGCAAGTTGCTCGATGCGGTAATTCAATAAGTGCGTCCATCAATCCCCAATCAATCAATCGTCAATCCCCCTCGTGCGTCCGATAACAACTACGCTGCCACACCCGCGTCTTCTAATTAATAATCAGAAAGGGGGTCAGTGTATCTATTTAATTACATAAGGGACGCCGACCTCTCTTCGTACTAGCCTTATCCCGTTACTATATCAGACCGATATCGGGGTCGGCTACCTAATCTGAAGGATTTGACAAGGACACCGGTTTTTACACGGAGCGACTGCCATTTGACCTCTGCAACCCAGAAGGGATACCAGACCCAATCCTTGATTAGGTCGAATTCGAATACGTGAATCCGGGCTTCCTCACGATGTTTTCATTCACTGTCAGAACACTTAGAAATTGTACTTAAATAAAAACTTATTGGTATATGACGGGATTCGAACCTGGACTACCGGAAAGTTCAGTCTATTAGACCAACGATGCTCTAAACTCGGACCAATACGAATTAAATATAATATACGCATATAGAATTAAAACTGTAAGTCAATTTAAATAAATAAATATCCCTAGACAAATAACAGGAATAGATCTTAATCAGAGTAAGCAATTTATTTGCTTGTGATAAGTGATATTATATATTGAAATACATATATAAATGCCAGAATAAATTAAAAAGCTCCCAGTCCTAGAAATACGAACGTCTATTACTCAAACGCCTGACCCCGTCATGAATCGAACCCAAGCCTCGTTATTCGTCGACGTGATAAGGCGACTATGCTTATCATTCGACTAACAACACGGGGGAATTGGAATATGTAAAATAAATAAGACGCAATATCTTATCAGATGCCTTGACTGATGATGTATGTGATGTAATATATACTGTACTGTGTTTGATACTGTATACATACTATACTGATATAATATACGATTATACAACAAAAATAACAAATAATTATAATTAGTGTTGCCTAATCAAAACAAGGGTGGCCAGCACCAAAATTGCCTTTCCCGGAATATCAGGAATCTGGACATTTATACATATAACAAATGCAGTAAAACTGAAAAACCCAGGCATCAAGCATACGCATTTTGTGAAAATATAAATATCAACATTTCTAACACAACGTTGTCACGCTCACGTCCCCTACGAGATAGTCGGAGATACGATTAGCCGATGACATTAGGTCTCATAATGTGACTTCTGGTAAGTTTCTTGCCATATCGAGCACAATTCCAATCTCTGGCAACGTTATGCTTTTTAGATAAACTGAAAAAACTCATAGAGAACAAGCTACCCGACCCAGGATCACGTGTCTAGTACCGACTGCATATCTACATACGGAATTCAACTTTTTACAGTTTTATTATATACATACATATATACACCAGCCTATAGCAGTATAATGCTGGACGCAGGCCTCTTCCAAAGTACGCCATAAAACCCGTTTTCCCGTTTTAACTACACAGTCCCTACCAGCTACCCTCTTCAAGTCATCGGACCTCCTGGCCGGAGGCCGCCCAGCACTATGTTTGCCGAGTCATAGCCTCGGTTCTGCGACAGAACTGAGACCATGCATCGGTTCTGCGGCAGATGTGACCAGCCCACTGCCACTTTAGTTTTCTTCACTTCTGAACTATGTCAGTCATTTTGGTCTTCTATCTAATAATCTCGTTTCTTACTTTGTCCATAAGCGAGACCCCGAGCTGTCCATAGCTCTCGGAGAGACGTGTACGAGTTGTCGTCGCTAGTTTCACCGTCTTGTTTATTCACCGTTTATATATCTATCTCTTCTATATTATATGAATATAGAAGAAGAAAAAGAAAGAAGATATTAATATAGAAGAAACGCAAATGTGACTACTGGACCGATCGGGCTGAAATTTGGCACGCAGATAGCTACTATGATTTTGACAAATTCTACCGCCAAGGGGATAAAATAGGGGATGAAAATGTGCATGAAACTTCGTAAATTTTCTACTGATCGAACTGAAATTGAAGAGTGAAGCTACTATGATGAAGGCGTCCGCTTTAATGTTGGTAGGTAATATGTGCCTATTATATATTTATCGAGAGAACCGAATTCCACGCACTTGAAGCCGCGGGAAGAAAGCTATTATTATATATAATATGTATATTATAATTCCAGACGGCTTTGCAAATGGCGTTACTGCAAAACGTGCCGAATTGTACGTCCGTCCTGCTGAAGTACGGCGCGGACCCTCTTAACACAGACGACGAGGCGAGGACAGCCTTCCACCTCGCCGCTGAGATGGACTCCAAGCACCTTGAGGCGCTGGTCTCCTATTGTACCTATAACGCCAGGTATAAGATTTCAATTTCGGTCAGTTCTTGGCGTAAAGATATGTATGTCTTTACGCCAAGTCCCTTACGTGGTAGGCGGAGAGTAACAAGTGCCAAGTGTCACGACTGCTGCATACTTGCCTAGCTTCCTCCATATTCATTACTCTCTTCATACATACGTGCTGGTTTCGGAGACTCTTGATATTGGTAATATTCAAATGTCTTAACACGGGTGATTTGGTAATGGAATATTACTTAGGTCTCCCCGGTACCTACAGCCATCCACATTCGCATTATATATCTGTTTAGTCAATCTCGCATCATTCAGTCTTTCTACATTACTGAACCATCGGAGCATATAAGAGCGGGGTATGTCAGAAGAAGCATGGGTGCGGGTTAAATGCAGTCGAAATGCGAGCGCTCCGTAAAGTATGTGGAGTAAAACTCGCGGACCGAATTTGTAATAGCGAGATCAGAGAAAAAGAGAGATCTAAAGAAAGTGTCTGTGTAAAAATGAGAAAGGGCATGCTCCGATGGTTCGGTCAGTTCTTTATGCATATGCATATCTCATCAAGTGGCGACAGTAAGCAGTACCAGTTATTAAAAGTGTCTACCGTTTTCTAGGGAAGTTCTAAGGAATAACGAAGAGCTGTGGAAACCAGAGCTGGAGACCAAACCTGATGAAGAACTGGGAAAATACTTGCTGCACCGAATATGTACCATGTGTGATGAACAAGGTAAGCCTATAGGTGTCGATTATACTTTAAACCGTCTAAACGTTTAAGACTTTAACTTTTTTGAAGAATAGACTAGAGCGGGAAATTTACTAGACGGGCATGCCCACAGGCAGGTCTGCCGGTCGGCACGTCTAGTGGATTCTCCGTTTAACTGCCAGACGGCTCATTAGAGGCAAGCACAGGTTTCCATGTCTGACGGAGAATGTTCATGAATTTGTGTTCTTGTACATATAACCATTATCGTGAGTAGGATATTAAGCGATTTTGTATACCTTGTCACATTCCCCATTCCATGGGTGGAAGTATACCATTACCTATAATTAGGCAGTAGTGTTTAGCAGCTACTAGCCAGGATTTGTACCTGCGACATAATGTCAGTGCTGGCTGTTGAAGTGCCTTGGTTTGGACAGTAAGGTAGGAAGGTGTTAAATGTTTCCTGCATGCCGGCACCATAATTGTATCCGATAGCAAAATACTAGGAACGATACATTTTATAGCACCTGTGAGGATCGAACCCACCCCTCTGTTGTTTTGTGCTGACTAGCCTTTCAAAGAATGAATCGGATAGTTAAAAAAATCTAATACCTAAACGAGCAATTCTTGTATATAATCGTGTCTTGGAAACGGCTCCAACTATTTTCATGAAATTTAGTATGCAGAGGGTTTCGAGGACAAAAAATCGATCTAGGTAGGTTTCATTTTTAGAAAATATCGTTTTGTCCGTGTATTTTGGCAATAAAAATTTGCTACAACTAACATTAGAATACAAAAGTAAATTTTGTTGATATCTGTAAAGTTTTGGTAGGTCGGTTGGTAAGACGGGCGGCCACGTGTCCGGAGGACCCCGGTTCTAGACCTAATAATGATTTCTTCTTTTATTTCCAGAGCGAAACTCGGTCACCCCAGGCACTTCGTAACGGCAAAGCTTTTTTGTTGTTTTCTTTGAAAAAACTTAACCGACTAAGAGATGGATTGAATTTACAAAAAATAAAATAATTAAATTGCAACATTTCCCCAAAAGAATATTATCGTCACGCCCATATATCCTCGAAAGAATAGGCAGAGGTACATGCTAATATGCACCCACCATTAGTCGACGTTATTAGATCCAATGATGTGACGGGTGGCATGTCCGACAATCTGGCACAAATCCAATCTCAGGCAACATTATGTTCGCCAAAAGAATGAATTTCTAAAGACTTGGACTAGTTCAATTGTTCTCTGAATTAATTCACAAATTTATGGATGTACATTATTTGTTATAAATAAATATTAAGTATATTTTTTACACTGTCTCATTAGGTTGTTATGATAGATGTAGCTTTTTAATAAATAAATACATTTATTATAGTGGTGTGCAGTAAATTAATTGCATTATTTTATTTTGTGTAATTATGGATTTCTGCAAAGTAACACCTGCTTCCATTATTTGATTAAATTCGAATGTTAATACCATGAACTGCCGTCGATATAGGCACTATATAACAGCGGCCCCACACTGCCCCCAGGGTACACCCCGCTGATGCTGGCGAGTGTGGCGGGCGCGCCGGCCAACGTGCAGACGCTGGCCGGCGCGGCTCCGCTCGCCATCAACACGAGCATGCCCAACTCTGGGAAGACGGCGCTGTACCTAGCTGTGGAGTCCGCCTCTCATGATGCTGAAAGTAAGTTCTTCATGATTTTAGGGTTTCGTGGTCAAATGGCAAAAACGAAACTCTTACAATTTCGTCAAGTCTTGTCTGTATGTCTGTTTTTCACAGTCATTTTACTTGAAGACTACGGGTACTGTGTATTTGCAATTCGGAAGGTAAGTGTAGGTAAGTTCTGTGAACCGCTACAAAATGCAGTATTAGCTTAGTTAGCATTAGAAAAGATGAACTGAATCACTTCGTGCGGATGGATGAAATATTTACGACATAAAGGTGAAACGACCACCCACGTCTTGTTTCCCGGTGGTGGAATGGAGCTGGTTGAATTAGCTCGTATAATTCTTTCGTACAGTCGCTGAAATGAATTCTATAGAAGACCGACAAACGAGCTATCCTGCGCCGGTGTTCAAGTTTAGCATTGGTCAGAACAGGGTCACATATTAGTCTCTTAGCTCGTATTTCAACCGAATCTAAAGCAGCCAGTTGTATTTGGCTGATTTATCCCAGAAGTGGCAGCATTTATTATAAATTACATCTATAACGCATTAATTTTAATTTCTTTCCAGATCGTTCGAATAAATCTCAAATCAGTGAAAATTTTAAAAAAGTTGTCGAATGTCTTGTCGTAAAAGGTGCTGATCCTTCGATAGACACCGATTCCGGAAGCAACGTGAACACGCTACTTACAGACCTACACAACAATGAATTATCTCTACTTATTGCTAATAAAATAACCTCAGTAAATTTTTTCAAAGGAAAAACCATCGACAACTTTGAATCTTACATGCTCTACAAGGATTCAGAAGGAAAAGTTGAAATTACTGAGTGGAAAAGCGCTAAACCAAAAGTTTCGTCTAAACCAGATAAAATCAGCGTTAAAAGTGTAGAAAATACATCTAAAAAAGATACAAAAGAAAAAAAGAAAGTTATTATAGATATAAAAGAAATTAAAAATTTAGGTCGTACTAAATTTGTTAAAGTGATTAAAAAAGGTGATGTAAAAAATGAAACCACAGTTGACAAAAAACAAATTAAAAACAAGAGTAGAAATAAACCTTTAATACTTAAAAGTATACTTAATAAGCCTAATATAATAACATGTACTAAAACATATTCACGATCCCCTGTGAAAAGTAATTCTAGTGATCAAGCTAACACATTATTATTACCAAAGATAGAGGTTTCTTGTGTAAATGACGCTACAACAAGTAATGAAATTAGTAAAAGGAAAAATGATGAATTAATAGAAACTTTAAATAAAGACATTGAAACTCCTAAAAGAAATAAGATGTGAGTGTACACTCGGCACCTGGTGTACTTCATTTTGACATTTCGATACTCTTAATACACTTAATTCATTGATTTTTTTATTTATACAATTTTCCAATTGAATTTTAAATTTATACACACTACCGGTACTGAATAGAAAGTAATACTAACGTACAGAGGTCTCACTCCGTAACAAAACGCAACTTTTTTAGGTATAAAACTAGTAGATATCTGAGTGCGCTGAACGGCTCTGTCGATGTTACAGGTATAAAGAGTTGTCACTTGAGTGCGAGTTCCTGGTAATAATATTTATTACAGATCAATCTGGTCATTTTAACTTACTAAACCGGTAATGGTTGTTCCGCCATATAAGCTATTTTATTTATACCTAAAATTCCGAAATTAATAAAATGACTTACTAGCGTATCTATGGAGTGCCGATCAGCAAGTGGTGACCAATTACTTTGGGCCTATTGGAGGCAGAGTGTGTATAAATAATATACTTGTATTGTCAAGTGTGTTAATAATATCGAAGTGATAGGATGTGAATATTGAGTGAAATATCTTAATAACAGCTATTAAGTTCAAGACCAAGTATTAAGTTCAAGCCTAATAATAGATGAATCAGAATTGTCATCTAAATCTAGACCTGTGTGATATAAAAATAAACATTGGCGCTAATCCTGCTGCGCGTTTTCTAAACTAAATTTAAAAATTATTATCTTTCAACTAAGTAACAGGAAAAACAAATGAGACTTATTTAGCGTGGTCAATTTAGTAAGCGAGTACAAACTAGGTAAGATTTTAAACGCTAAATTCTGAAGTATAGACTAAACGTCAATACAATTTTTAAAGCCTACTAATTTGACAACACTAAACTCTTCTCGTCTCTTTCTTTTTCTGCAAGTTGAAGGAAGTTAGTGATAATTTTAAATTACTTTAGCTTAAACTTCATCTAAGTACAGCAGAATCATTGCCACTATTGATGTAAATAATATGAGCTCATCGTTTCACATTGTGATTTATATTTCAATTAATTTTCTAGGTTTTAATTCACGTAAAAACTGAAATGGATTCCTATTGATTGTAACATTAAAATTGGTTTTCGCTTACCACCACACTAGGAATAATTTTGGTGTGGTTTTAGTGGTGATTGAATTGTGCTTCCACGGATTGGTGGATTGTCATTGACGGGTTTCAGCTTGGAGGTAAGGTAGGCGGTAAATTTACTTTTACGTGAGGCTTAACCCTTAGGGCTCAGGTTAGCCAGACATTTGTAATGTTACGGGATCTACGGGATAAGTCTGGTTTGAAAAGTTACATAATGTCATATAAATCGTATCTCTTTTACAATAATTTTTAAACAACTATTTGTTCTTATTAACATCTCTTTCAGGAAAAGGCAAAGGATCTCAGTCCATACGGTCTATTGTGCCATTAACATTCTTTTAAACATCTACATTTTGATATGTTATGAGATTTCGAAAACGTCTTTTCTTTTTTATAATAATAGGGCCATCTAGCATGTTTCTTAGCGTTTCTTTTCTTTCTTTCGTTTCGTTTCTTTTCTTAGATACATCCATCCATAACAGCACCGACCACTTGAATAAAGATTATTTTGATTTTGACTTTATGGAATATAAGCTACGGCTGTCTGTTAATACA